>JABFFI010000411.1:0-154836 GCA_013623725.1 Fusarium robinianum | reverse complement strand
ATCATCCATCCATCCAATCCATTCAGACTTCTTCTCACAGCGCTGTAATTCACTGCAAAACCCACTGTATTTTCATTTTTCCTGCCATTATCCGCTGAGTGGTAGCGGGCGGTGGTGGGAGGAGAGGTGGTCTTTGCACAACACGGACGAACCGGAGCGGAGTCCAAGTCCCGGCCCCTCCGCCGTCATGGATGGGACGGGCTGCGCTTTCCCACCTAGGTCTCTCCCACTAGGTAGGTATCGCCATCATCACCAGGCCCTGGACTCTCCGACTTCTTTCTTTTTTTCCTCTCCCGCCCTATCTTGCAATCATCAACGCCATCAATCCTCCTCCTCTTCCTACCGTATCGCCCCTCTACTCCATCGCCGCATCTCCTCCTCCGTCTTCTCAACCCCTGTTCACGACACCTTTCCGCCCCCTTGCGTCTCTAAATGCCTCCTCCGATCTGAGATGTGGTGTTCCAACCATCGCCTCGACCCCACTGTCGCCTTCAGTCTTGAATATTCCTCGACCTGACCCGGACGTTTTCCCCCCCTAGAACCCGACTCCCACGTCCTTGTTCTCGAACGCCTACCATCGAGGACCACCTCTAATCACCACTCCGACGCTCCTAGATCGCGGCTTGCAGGCCCTCCCGACACCCACCGTCATCATGGAGCTGCCGCTGGTCCCGGGCGTCGGCAGCGTCGCCAAATTGTGCCTACTCATTGGTATCTTGGCCTGCGCTTCCCCCGTTGTCCTCGCCCAAGATGTCGCGACATACCCCCAGAGCGACCCCCCCGAATGGGCCATGAGCAACGCCATGCAGCTCACCCTGTCTTCGAAGAGTGGTGAGCCGCTCCCGATGCAATACACTGTCATACCACTCACCCCAAATCTGGGGTTGAACGACACTGGCCGACTCGTCCGCGTCACCGACGTGGTCCGCATTGACGGCAACATGATTGCAGCTTACCCGTCAAACTACAAAAAAATCGACGACTCGACCGAGGTGGCGTACCTATCGTGCGACGAACCCAAGGACTCCTCCGTTAAACCTACTAAAATGCTAAACGACTTAATGCGCAACGAGCTCAAGGCAATCATCCTCTACTCAACCAGCCAGAACTGGTGCGCCCTCAGTCTAACTGACGATCTGTCGTTCGCGAGCATCCTGTCCATGGTTGACTCTGGCGAAGCCCAGCAGGCCCTGAATTATCTCAACAGCACCAGGACTGGCGACCCAGTCAAAGCCTCCATCAGTGGCAACAATACCGACACCGACTTCGAGCCTCACACCGATGACAAGTCGGAAAAGAACAACCCCGCCGTCGCCATGAGCATCCTATATAGTATCACAGGTCTCATCACCCTCCTTTTCCTCACTATCATCGCGACTGGAGCGATCAGGGCCCACCGATACCCAGACAGATATGGACCGCGACGGGCGCTCGGAGGGCGTCCGCGCCAGAGCCGGGCCAAGGGGCTTGCGAGAGCTGTGCTCGACACGATACCTATTGTTAAATTTGGACACCAGGCGCCCGCCAAGCCAGACCCGGAAGAGTTGGACACCGTGACCGATGGCCGCAGTGCCGCGACCCAGCGAACCAATTCGAACCTTAGCGACGCGCGGCGACCCGACACCGCTCCTGCTGTCGCCGCCGGTGCCATTACCGATCACGATGGGGTATCTACGGGAGCTAGGGAGTCACCAACTCCTGGGGCGGCCGATACCAACAACGACGATCACCTCGGCTGCTCCATCTGTACAGATGACTTCACGGTTGGCGAAGATGTCAGAGTTCTGCCCTGCAAGCACCAATTCCACCCGGCCTGTATCGACCCCTGGCTCATAAACGTATCGGGAACCTGTCCTCTCTGGTAAGTTGCGCTGCCGACTCCCCCCCTCCCCCAACCTTGATTCAGTCGCTAATCCTGATCTATAGTCGATACGATCTAAACCCCAGCCAAGGAGATGGGAACCGCGAGGCTAACAACCGGGGTGCTGAGACATTGCCCCCGCCGCTTGCCTTGGAGGGTGTTGAGAATGACGCTTCGCACATGTCACATCGCAACCGTTTGTCCCGGATCTTCGATATCAACCGGTTAAGACAGGCAACCGTAGAAGAGCAGATGGAAGCGTTGAGGCAGATGCGAGCGGAGACAGATGAGGCACAACGACAGGCGCCGCAGGCGGACGACGGCGAGTCACGAGGGCAAAGCGCACGATTCACGGCGAAGCTCCGTGAGAGGTTCCGCATCCGCACCCGCGCCCAAGCAGCCGAAGATCGTGATCGTGATAGTCAGACATGACATGCAGCGCACGGCTAAGCGTCCGGAGGGGCGAGATGGCGAAGATCTGGTCGCGTGCGTTCAGTTGCGGGAACGTGACTGGAACGTGCGGAGCTCGTGGCCGGGAGGCGATCTCTGAGCTCATGGTCAGAGGACTCGCCATGCAGAAGGACCAAGAGGACTGAGCGGTGTTGCTTAAGTTTTGGCGTTGGGTTACGGTAGGGGACGATCTGGGATTTGGGATTGGGCGATTTGGAAGGCACGGCACGGCGTTCAGAGAAGATTGCAACTCGCAAGGATTCGCGGGTTGGGCCGAATGACGATCGAGGAGCATAGTTGACGGTGCGGAGCTACCCAGAGAGCTGGGAGACGCCCGGGCAACGACACGTAACGGAATACATACGATACCTTGCATACATAGTTCTTACCAAGGGGACGCTTGAGTTGTGGAGGGGCGGCGATCGCATGGCTGCGGGAGCCCGGGCAATCAATACCGATTCAAGGCCTGACTCGTCAATCCAGGGTTCATGTGAGATGGGAAAGACATGAAATGGCGGTCCTGGTTGGTGGATCGTGATATCAAAGATGTGTCGCATACTGCATCCGTCATTTTGGGGGGACCTTTAGGGGACCATGACGTGCCACCCATGGCTTGAGATAGGGGGGCGCCATCGAGTCAGTGAACGGGCAGCTTCATCTTCGCATTGCAGGAAGCGGGTGGAAGGGCAAAACACAAGCGCCTGAACTTGTTCCACCGACCTTCCAGTTGCGCGAATTCGAGTGATCGTCGTTTCCATGAGGGCCGTGTCCGTCAGCGGCGAAGGTGCGATTGCGTTAGTTTCGTGCGAGAGAGTCGGAGGCACGGACGTTGAAGAACTTTGCGACTCCAGCACTGACTGATACCTGTCCCTGGAGGCTATCTCGCGTCGATCATGTTGCCAGGCGATACCTATACTACACAGGACTTGATCGTTGGCGGCCAAGCGTCATGTATAGCGCCAAGGCTTCGTTGCGACCGTTGGGCATCATGAAGCCGTCAGGGTTGAAATAAGATCTCGATAGTCTGGGACTCGAGGTTGATCGCTTGTCTCAGGTTTTGCTGGGTTACGTTGCGTCCCCCCTCGACATTCCCACTGCGCCCAGGTGCAAGGGGGGTTCTTGTGATTCCTGCCCAAGCCAAGGTACCACGGAGGCCAGGGCAAGGTACGGTGACGAGGGGTCGGGGGAGTTAAGCTTTGGGGGAACAAATGGCAGGTTCCGAGAGGTGAAGGATGAGAAGAGGTGAGACAGGGCTGGGGTCGGTGTGGCTAGGTGACTGGGACGCGGTCCAGGAAATGGGAATCATGGGTGGTGGACGAATCTGGCGATGCCACGGCACAAAAGGGTGGCTGATAGGTTGGCATGTCCGCTTTGATGCTACGGCTGCGGCTTAAATGTGACGTGTGTGTGGTGGTTGTCTATGTTGTAGATTGCGGTTCCCGTCGAGCAAAAAGCCTCAAGTTTCCTATCGGGCCTGGGAGTGATAGCAAGGCAGGGGAAAGAGGACCTTGGATGATGATGTCGAGCTGTGCGTCAGGAGGGGGGAAGGAGAATGGCTGCCGAGGAGACACAGTCACTCCCGAGGAAGAACGATCGGCGGGCGCTAGAGCCGGGAGATATCTGCAATCGAGCGGCTGGTGGGAGCTCAGTGACATGTCGGACAGCACCAACTCGACGATGTGTACCCTATGCCAGCTTCAACGCAGCGAATTAGACAGTCGGTCGCAAAGACGATCCATACTTGAGGATGAGTGATCCGCAGGACGGCGGTGATGATCTTCGGATTGGTCCCGGGGTCACGGCGAACTGTCAACTACCATGAGCGGCTTCAATATCGTTGGAAACTGTCTCGATAGCGCCATGCAGCCGGCTTGATGCTAAATCAGAGCCAAGTGCTCTTGGACTCAGGGTAATGAAGACGGTGCCCCGTCAATCGAGAGCGCCAGGACAAGTCGCCGATAGGCGGGTCGATCTGGCTGAAGCCAAGACCCATCCCGTCACAGTATCGACAGCATGTGCCAGCCATGGGACTCTAGTTCCCCTGTTAGCGCAATGTTTGTTTCTGCGAAAACCAGCTGGACGGCGAAGTTCAGAGTTTGGGGCTATTGGAGGGTGTGGGGAGGAGGGGGCTGGCCAGGACGGCCAGCCCGGATGGTACCTAGGTAGGTAGGGGGCAGCTCTTTGGAGGTCTCAGGTTGCTGCACCGAAAGAGTTTATCCCCGAGTCGAAGTTGTTGTTCTCTCTTGCTCGTTTCGGGATGTATGGCTGATGACGGTGGTAATGGCGACAGTGACGATGTAGGTGACGATGGAGCATGTGGCGATGGGATGGGACGGGATGAACACATGGCAACTGAGGATATTAAGGGTCCCAACACCACCAGCAATAAGAATGATGACTGCCTGGGGTAAGATGAGTGAGCAATTGTGACATCGCCACTTTTGAGACATGGGATCTGTGTAGCCGTACCTGAATGGAGAGGCGGAAACTATAGCCTGGGGATTGTGGATACAACTTGGCGGAGCTCATCTGCCGGGAGACGATATGTCAAGGATGCTCCGTCGTCATAATCTCGAACACAATCTTGGGACACGGGATCCTATTAGTCGGGTAGTCCTCCCATGGTCGTCAACACTTCATGACTCTGGGCTGCGGAATAGAGGAGCCCCCGACGTCGGCGGCGACGGGCACGAGGACCCGGGGCCTCTGATGGGGATTCGCGGCGCATAAGGGTCCCTCCCTCCCTTCTTGACTTGTGTAGCTACGCATCTCGTTGATTGTGTACTCCGTAACTAGCTGTTGAAGGGTGCCACGGCCGTCGGTGCTCTTCTCTGGCACGGAAGGTCGATGCGAACGCCTCGTCAGCGTAGATCAAGCCACGAATTCGAGCACTGGCCTCGAGGCTCGACCTTTATCTCGAGGATCCGCTCTAGTTATGTCTTGGACGGGAAGACTGACTGAGACCTCATACGAAGTAGGTCCTTGTTGGTAGGTAGTTCAACGCATCCGGAGAGCGGGGCATTCGCCACAAGGTCCAGCCGGGTCCAGAGTCGTTGCTTGAGGAGAGGACGCAAATGTATCGAATTGAGACGCACGTACGTATGTACGTAGGTAAAAGGCGGACATCGCTTCACACAACACAAAGGGGATAACGGAAGTTGATGATAAAACGGCGAAGAAATGATTCCGTGGAGAACAGCGTTTCAACGGGCATACCTGCTCTCGCTGTGAGTTTCGTTCGTTCCTTCCTCCAGCACACACAGTAAAGTAACAGAGGAAGGTGGTTGGCTGCTTCAGTTCTGGATAGGTACTGAAGTGGAGGAAGGTGCTAGGGTCGAGTCCAACCCAATGGTAGCTAAGACTCCAGATCGTGGCTTGCGGGGCTAGGGCAGTGGATGCCGTCCCCAAGTGGGGCAAGTTCCTCCTCTGTGGGAAGGTATGGATACCCTCTCGACACCATCAGAGCAAAAGCCTCGACAAAGCGTCCAAGCACCATGCACCCACAAGAACTGAGCAGAACTAGAGAGGAGATTTTAGCCACCGCGCCCGCGATTTATCGGGGGCGTTCGATCGGCAAAGCAGTGGTCTCTCCTTCAATCGAGGCCCGTGAGCCCGTGAGCCCGTCGAGAGAAGTCGTCGATTGTTTGGGCTGTCGGCTACTACCCACCGACCGCCAGCCATAACTTGCCAGCCATACCTCGCCAGCCCTTGCACCGGATGCAAGAGAAGCCATGCCGCGCGGGAGAGTGGGCGGGACGGGATCATGAGGGTCTATCTGATGATGCATGAGGCTGCAGCGGCGGCGCGGGAGCTGTCTAGAGGGACGTAAGGAGGAGATGGAGCAATGCGGAAACTGATATGTCGGTCAAGAGACTCGGTCAATTCTATCGACTTCATACAAAAGCTGCAAAACCCTTCCTTCCTCCGGGACCTTGTTCTAACAACAAGCTGGAGACACCAGGAACAGGACCCACGGTTCCGGCTCGGCATCGAGGATCATCACCCTTACTTACTTACACTGGGGGCTTTACCTTACTCAATCCCCAATCTTTTCGGTACCTACATTTGCCTCCCCTTATAGCTTCAAGCCAATCCCTTGTCTGTCTCCACAGAGTCTTGCGGCTTGGCAATAGGTACCTTGTCGACGTTATCGACATCATCACCACCAAAAACAACACCCCTCTCAGATTTGTCCTTCTCGAGCAACACAACAACTCCCAGAAACCAATGCCAAGCACCGAACCAGGTCGAACACTGTCAGGTCCTGGCCTCAAAGTCCACCTCGCTTGCTCACAGCCGGCGCCATCTCATTCCAACTCTACACATCTTGTACTTGGTGCCGCCACGCCCGCGATCGTCCCCGTCACCCCCCTCCCACCCTTGGACGAGCTCCCATCGCAAGAACATCGCCACGCCACTCCAACCTTATTCCTCGTCTCTACCCTCCAAGAGAGCTTGCACGCTAGACTCTCTGGGCAGCTCCAGCAAGATCCCATATTATAGCCTTCCCCTCCGTGTTTCCCCCTTGTCTCTGCGGGTCCTTTGCTCGTTGCGGGCGTGTTCTCGTCTTCAACCCGCGCTACTCAATTTCGTCACCAAGCGACAGGACCTCCTCCTCCTCCTGCTCCCCAACACTCGATCCTCGGGTACTCTTGAGGCTATTGTAGTCTCAGTAGTATCTGGGTCTTATAGTTTTTGTCTCCACAAGGAGCTGCGGACTCTGCGTACTCATACATCATCCTCTCCCACGCTTGAGGAGTTCTCTTGCTCCTCCTCCTCTAGCCACCCGTCTTCTTTAGACTCGTGCGCACCTTTTGCTCCTCAACTCCTCCCTCCAATTATTTTCATTCATTCCTTCGCAACGTTTCCCTTTCCCCTTCTCCGGATTCCTCTTGTACTAGTGCAGATACGTATCGGAAATCTCCTTGTTTCTCTTGCCATCCCCCTTCTCGGCCGGGCCATCCAAGAGAAGCCTCTCTCCCCCGTTATTAATATCGCCCTACCCGACCCATGTGGCCGCCCGCCCGGTTGTTCTCGTCAACTTCCGTTGCCTGACCTGGATCTCAACAACTTCTACCCTCACCAACGCCCATCATGGCTCCAGCACCGTCGCTGTTGCCTCGACAGACCCATGAGCCTCAAAAGGTTCCTGTTGCTGGCGATGTTATGAGTGTCATCGTCACAATAGCTGCAATCTCGGTCCTCTCAGCCTTCTTCTGTTAGTCCCCCCGACCTGGGTGATTCGAGACAGCAAGATGAACACGGCCAGAGAAGAGTCGCTTGCTGACCCACGAGAATAGCCCAAAGGATTCGAGTCATTAAGAATTGGCGCCAATTACCCTTTGTTGTATGGAGTAAGTACTTCAATGCCTCCCGGGTTCCAAGGCATCGTGGGTGAGGGCTGGAAACTAACTAAACACTACAGTCGTCTTCGCCATCTACATCGACTCGTATTGTTTCGTCGTCGCCACATTAGTACTATCACAAGTCTTTGGTGTCAACACCAGCTACCACATTTGCCACGGCGCCATCCTGCTCTGTCTAGTTTGCTATGTTACAACCAAGATTGTATGTATCCCCTCCCAGCTGACCTCGCGGCGCTGGGCATGAGCGCTAATCCTTCGCCCAACACAGTTCATTTACGTCTTTCTTGTCGAGAAGGCTGTGAGTACTCTGTCTGCAATACCCGAGAAGCTTGTTGTCAAGTCTAACATCTCCAGCACATCATCCGAAGCACTACTACACGACGAATGAAGTCGAAGCTCTACCTCTTCAATATGTTTGGAATGCTCGGCTGTTACACCGTTGTAGTCATTCTCAACTTCATCTTGTACGCCCGACTGTCAACTACCAATCTCGAACATCAACTAACAAAGTCTCCCCCACCAGCCGTATCGCGAAAATCGTGGACGGTCAGTGCATCATCGGGATGGAGGACATCTCAATGATTCCTCTCATCTCCTTCGACGCCGTCGTCAACGTCTACCTCACTATTCTCTTCCTCATTCCTCTCAAGAGTCAGTCAACATGGATTTGGGTCAACCTACCGATGCGATTTCAATGCTAACCATTCCTGAAGACCTCTACACTTTTAAAAATATGCCCAAGAGCCCTGCCAATATCCGCCTTCGCAACGTCGCCTTCCGAACATTCATTGGTGCCTGCTGCACTTTGCTCAGCAGTATTGTGTATGTCCACCAGAGTGTTGCACGACGTGTGCCAGCAACCAACGCTTTGATGCTAACATAATTGCGTAGTAACCTGACGGTATTAATGATCCTTGATGGAGAACCTGGATGGGTCTGTCTTATGTGCTGCAACAGCGACAGTACGTTGGAAGCCTTTCATCAAACTAACATGAGACATTTTATTGACCTCTGCTAGTTCTCTTCTCCGCCATTGTTATCCAGTGGGTTACGTCTCGCGACAACGCTGGCTCGACAAGTCAACCCAGTTCCGCGATTGGCATTGATGGAAGTCGCAACGCCGGCCATCGTCCCTCCATGACCCATCCTCTCGGCCCTGTCCACATGCCGGGCTCACCGCACGGCACCGACGCCGAGATTTCCCTCGTCGCCTCCGCTACCGCCCGATCTTCCTCCGACGGCAGTCCAGGCCTCGATATTGCAAAGGTCAACCCAGTACCTAACGGCGGCGTAATGGTTACCACCACCATCCATCGCCAAAGCAGGCCAACAAGTGGCTTTGGCCTGGAGCTGGTCAATAGTGGCGCCAAACTCGATGACGACGAGACGCTATATGGCTACCCCCCTCGGCCGACAAGTTTCGGCGTCAATCACGTGGAAGTTGTCGAACCCCCGCGGACTCACATAACGGCCGGCACAAAAAGCCACCATGATAAAACATAGCCTATCGCATCGAACGCGCGCGATGGAAACATGGGGAAACTATCGTCGGATCGGGACCTTGGATCCAATCCGACGCGTTCGGATTAACCTTAAAGGAGTATTGGACGGGTAGAGGCGTTGGTTATATTGCGTGTGTGTCGACGCTTTCGGTAGAGGCGCGACATGCCTTGTTTTGAGTAATGTAATCCCGTTGTTGGGCATTGAGTCTGGAGGTGGCATATGCTTGGATAGGGGGGGAATAGGGGGGGTGAATGATGATGGGAGACACAGGAAGGGATGGAGAGCAAATCCCCATAGAATACCCAGTCAGATAGAAAGCGAGCAACAGGAGGAAGTTGAAGCAAAAGTAAATGAAGAAAATCTACAATGTCCAACTACATAACCCAGTCCTTGATTCAAGACTCTTTTGTCTCTTATATTCCTTGTTGCTCTCACTCACTATCAGAGAGTCAGTCTAGGTGGTTGAAGAAACAATGTCCCCCTCCTTGGTCTCACTGGTTAGCCCTTGTTTCTTGTCCTTGGTCTTACTCACTTGTCTCGGGCAGCGTGACCGTTGAACAACCCGAGACTGTTCTCGCTCAGGAGAAACACCATATCTTGCAGCACGTGTCTTTCTTGATCCCAGCCGACATGGATGCCTGAGACAATGCGTCTCAAGTTTACGGCTTTGACGCCATGGTCCCTCAGTCCTTGGACAACAATAACAATACCATCCAAGAGGGAATCTCACATTGGACCTCATCGACATCACTCCACAGCATGATTGAGATCAGAGTCGTCAAAATACAGTTTCGTTCAAGTCATATCTCGCAGGTGTAGCAGTATGCTAGCCGTGCTGTGTCCCTATGCATTGTCTATAATGTGCTAGAGTCAAAAAACGGGAATCTATTTTTGCGCAAAGTCCACCGTGATTTTCAAAGAACCTTAAGAATCCCGAATAAAGTATGGGCAGACCGCCGTGCAGGAAACGGAACCCAGGCTTAACTAGGCTCCTAGATCCAACCACGTAGATCGCAACATATGTACATTGAAGTCGATGAGCGCCTCCCGTCCAAACCAAATTTCCACAAATCCCTCATGACTGAAACCGAACTGACGGCGGGTATCCCCTAGCGAGTGTACAAGAAGCTGGAAGAATGTTGCTAGGCCTTCTGCCTATGATGAATTGCCGTTTAGGCAGACGCGTAGGCCTGGCCGGGCTTGCTCAGCTGAGTGGCAGAATCCATGAGTCGGCCCTCAGAGACCATGAAGTAGGAGTATCCAATGAGGGAGTCGAGAGCATCAAGCTTGGGGATGACGTCTTCGATAAAGGCAGCGACAACAGCCGGGTCGGTGTCAAGGGGAGCGAACTCGGACAGAACGACGGGCTTGCCAGAGGCCTTGTGGGCGGCCTCGATGTGCTCAAAGAGGGTATCCTTGTACAAGGCCTCGGAGTACCAGTGAATGTTGACGAAATCATAGGCACACTCTCCGTTGCAAGCCTTGATCCAGGCCTCGAGCCAATCAATACCCTCACCAGGGTTACCGCTGTTGGTGATGGAGGGGGAACCGATAGCAGCCTGGCCAGAGTACTTGTTCAGGTACTTGACGTGAGCAGTAGCAGCAGCGCCGGCATCCATGTGTGCCTGCCCAGCATGGTCGGGCTCGTTGAAGCTGAAAATAGCCTTGGCACCATTATCAAGGGCCTTCTTGCAGTTGGCATCGAAGCGGCTGGTGTGAACGTCGATATCGCCCCACAGGGTAGGAACGAAGTTGACGTTGGCATCAAGACCCTCATCCTCGGAGTTCCAGTTGTGAGCCCAGCCGAACTTGTCGCTGTGGGTAGCGTAGGCGTTGACGAGAGTGGGACCGTTGTAGGCCAGACCTCGCTTGGGAGAGAAACCGAAGGAACCAGAGCCGGAGCTGCCAGAAGCCTTTTGGGTCTTCTTGGGCTGGGGAGCAGCCTTGGTCTTAGAGGGCTTGGGAGCCTCTTCGGAGGCGACCTCGGCCTTGGGGGCGTCAACCTTGGGAGTATCAGCCTTGGGCTTGGTGACCTTGGCCAAGGTGGTCTGCTGGGGAGCAGGTTGGACCACATCAGGGCTAGGGGCAACAATGACGGTCGTGACGGGGGCCTCAACAGCCTCGGGCTTGACCTCATCCTTAATTTCAGCCTTGGGCTGCTCGGCAACAGCGGCGGGCTGAGTGGGAGCAGTGTCAGGCTGGCCAGCGACCTTGGTGACGACCTCGTAGACGGTGACCCATTTGGTTTCGGTCTGGTCACGCTTCTGGGCCTGGTGCAGATGGCGGTGGGCGTTGAAGGCGAGAGCCTGCTCGAAAAGAGCGGCGGTAGCGGCGACGACGGCGAGCTTCTTGGCGATCATCGTGACAGATGTGTGGTTGTATGTAAATGAATCAGATGAAGGACTGAAATAGTTGGTAGATTTGTGTGTCTGAAGCTGTTGTTGTTAACGCTTCTATTGTCGTTGTGGGTGTCGAGTAGACGGAGTGGTAAGTGCCGATTGTGTTAAGGAATGAAAAGAGAATTCGCAGTTGGTCGGTTGATTCACGGTCAGTTGAACTGGAGTGAGCGAGGCAACACAACAACAAAGAACGAAGACGCGGGTTTTTGATATAATCGGCACGGCCGAGGAGGGAGCGGGCAATCTTTCAAAGACGCGGAGTGAGTGCTGTAAGGAAGGGCAAACGACAAGAAGTCGAGGAGAAAACAACAGGCAGACAGGAGCTGGTGATGAGATGAAAGGGAGAAAGGGGGAGGATGACACAAGGAACGAGGGGGAGCCGCCGGGTTTTTCAACAAGGAGAGACCCCGCCAAGGCGTGAGGGTTTCCCTTGTGGGTTGCTGCTTCCTTCCCAAGCTGTGGTGTGGTTTCCAATTGTGAGAGGAAGAGGGCGTTTGGAGTTTGGAGTATGGACGACAGGTACCTCTCTGGAGAGTGGGGATCAAGTACCGACACCACACATCGAGAATACAAGTGATACATTGCGGCCCACCTGAGACAGGTACTTTCTATACGGGGTGGGTGGCCCAAGCCGCCTTCCCGGCCCACCCACCCGCTCAAGGGAGTCGCCGAAGGGGGAAAGAGCCTCCACCTGGGTGGCAGGGGCCCGTCCGCTAGCCGCCAAGAGCTTTCACTGCAGGGGACTTGTCCTTTGAGGCACTTTCAGTGGATCGAGAGGTCAGTCTTGGAGTGCTTCTGGATCTCTATTGGCTAATTCTCGAAATCGCCCGGAAAGTTCAGTGGGGTACCAACTGGCTGCCCGATGGCTAACGCCAGGGCAGCCGAGGATTCTGTCAGGGGCGCATCTAGCGGGCAGGTGGCAGAAGCCAAAGGAGGAAGTTGCTAACCATTTCCGATTGGCCATGAGAGCCTCCCACAGGCCACGGAAACTCAAAAGGGTCCCTGAGGACCTGACCGGGGGGCCAGAAACAGTGAAGGGAGGAGCCAGCATGGCATGGGTCAACGTGGCAGCGGCCCCGACTTTTTTTTGGCTGATGTGGTCGGCTCAAAATCATTGCAAGATCAACTGAAACAACCGCAAGGAGCGCCATTTTCCGGCCCATGCTTCCAGCTCGCCTCTCTTCGCTAGTCTTGCTGCAGGTCCCGCTGCAGGAACAGAAGACGAGAAACTTCTGATGGACAAGAAGAAAAAAGAAAATGGATGGCCCAATAGATGGCGCAAGGGATGATATTGGTTGGCGTTTCTTGCTAGGGCTTGTTTTGGCAGGCCACGATGGCTTCACCGATGGATTGGAATGCCGATATCGTCTCTTTTGAGCTGCCTTAGCGACAGAGGCCGGCTTGTCCACCGCCTGACTCGTCGTGACGCCCACGGGTCATCGAAAAGTAACTCCCGACGGGGGGCACGGGGATAGCGAGAACCGCAAGTCAACATTACCGGGTTCGAGAACGCCATGACCGTACCTACAGGATTCCTGCTTACGCATCAACGCTTCGACGGGTTTGGTCCGACGGAGAATCGATCGGACTCTGCGGCTTAGCTGAGATTGACCATCGGCCGCGACCGTTCTCGACTTGATGATAAACTTTCCTTCTGCCATCTCGGCATTCCGGTGCTATCACACCACGATGCATGAGTTCGACCACAGTCCCGCTCTGTTGCTCCGTCTCAGCCCGCCTTGCCTGTTGTCCATGACACGACGACCAGCCAACAACAAACGACAAAGCGCAGAAGCAGGGAAAATAACCTAGACGAGCAGAACTG
Organism: Fusarium robinianum; assembly: GCA_013623725.1. Lineage (NCBI taxonomy): Eukaryota > Fungi > Ascomycota > Sordariomycetes > Hypocreales > Nectriaceae > Fusarium > Fusarium robinianum. The sequence continues at coordinate 141,432 of JABFFI010000411.1, read as the reverse complement.
TCTTGGCTTTATTTCATCCCGGGTCTTTGGGACCGTATCTCAAGGGCCACGTTGGCTCCTATTCCCATTCTTGATTAGCCTGCACCTGGTGAAACAATAACCGAAATTACTGCCCGCCGCCACGGGGCTTCAACACATCCCCCTCCACGCGGCCAGGGTGACAACCCGGACAGTTGGCGGGATCTGATCTTGAGGACTCCGACAGCACCTCTGAAAAGATCGTCCATGGAAACAACAAAGCCTGGTTAGCCTGGAATCTGGTGGAATGGGGGGGTGTCGTTTCGAAGCCGCATCTTTGGATGATGGCTAATCGGAAAGGAATTGCCATTCCCGCCAGACTCTACCGCCATCGACGTATTTGATACTACACACACGCATACATATGTAGTGTATATGCTTGGTGAGTTCGAGTTGACAACACTCTCCAAATCCGACGGAGTGTGGAGGATCCAGGGCCATCATGGTCTTTGCCCAGGTAGGCATGCCTTGACGACCTGGGAATCAATCCCACGGGGGCAACACACTCGTGCAGATGCTGGCCACTTGGCTCCATTAATTCAGGACCACATGCGATCCTACTCCATACGCGGCTACCGGTACATATTATCTGAGATCCTAGACAATTAGGAGCGGTACCTGGTCACCCCCCAGGGGCCGGTAATGCCGGAACCATGGACCAACCGTCCTGACTGACACGATATCATATTATCATCTCATGCACCTGATGATGCTAAGCATTTGCGGGATCAATGTTCTCGGACAGCTCGAATGCCTTCTTAGTGCCAGTAGTTATGTGAATCTGCACTTCGGCAGCGGGTTGAAGTTTGCATGTTTGCAGTCTGGATCTTTCATGCTTGGTGAGCTGCGTAATCTTTGTGTTCACCCTTGTGCTTCGCAAATTACTTCGTATTTTGCTTATTGCGTATATCCGTCCGTATGTCGTGCTTGGGTTCATTCCAACATCATCATACCTACGGAGTATGGATGAAGCAATCGAGATTGGTGAGGTTGAGCACAACCCTGGTGACCTTGACAGGCATGACTCAATGCTACGAAGTAGTTTCTTCTGAGCCGGCGCAACTTGGGATGTCATACCTGTAGAAGCTGATGTGATCGAGAGAAATCTGTGCAAATATTTGCCAATGGTGTAGGGTAGCTTGCCACACATTGTATGGTTAGCGCGACCGATGATCTTTTTGAGACGACGAACTCAGGCACATGAAACAAGTGGAGGTGAGGCCAAAATAGGAGACCGACTGGATGGTCTATTGCCTCAGCGTATCGTCATTGTGAACCAAACATTTTCTCCAGCCCGGTAGTGTGGCATGTACTGAACCGCCGAGTCCTCCTGCATAGATATCCACTCGGTAACCCTTGAGATCGCGGCAGTTGAAGATGGATCCTCGCGAATCAACTTCCCCACGCGCTGTTCGGAGTATAACCTAAGTAGTACTTTGGTAGGTATATGGGTGCGTGCCGACAACAGATGGCATCGCGTGTGGAAGCAGAAACATTGTGTGGGGGATATGGGACGAACCGAGGATCGACGCCGGGATCACGACAACGTTTGAAGCGCTGCGGAGGAGTCATCCTGAAACCCAGGAGTCGTCAGGACATATTACAACATCTCTGTACCTGAGAGGTGTGTGAACGAACTCTCGAGGAGGTGGTCGGCACCGAGTCAACCCATAGCGCGCGCTTACTTTGTTTCATGGGCCAACCATCTCAGAGCCAGTCATATGAGGAGGCCGAAAGGTCAGCGACCGGCGGCGGCGACCTTGGACGAGAGAACACGGAGAAACTAGCCTGAGCAGCCGATTAATAGCAAACACCTGGCTCGTCGTCATAACCCATACTCGTCGGGCGTTCTCTCTTGATCTGCACTCACGGCCTCATGAACTTACTTCTCTCATCAGTAGTTGCAGTGCATCTTTCCACCCTCCTCGCTAAGCCACCGATGTCGTAATTTACGGTTGAGAGATAAAGAGTCGTCGGCAGATGCATTCCCTTACCCCCCTCTATTGGATTCGATTAAGATGCTGCCTAATCTCGGGCGCTCCATGACGAGACGGGCTCATGTCGAATATGTATGATGTATGGAGTGTGTAACATGAAATAGGTAGTCCAGCAGGGCTGAGCAACAACCTCACTCGTTGCTTTAAGGTTAGGTCGTCAAGGAAGAGTGCACTGACAAGACACGGGACGCCAGGCAGCCATGATATCTCCCAAGCGAGACGATGCTGTTGGATAGAAGGGAGAAAAGAGTGGAGGCTAGATCCGTCTCAAACGGGAATGATACCGCGAGAAGCGGTGGATTGATGACCCGTTACCCAAGACTACCAGGTATATGTGCCTACACAGCCACTCAAGGACGAGACGAGGCGCTCTAGGTCACTACACCCAAATGGGCTCCATCGAGCCCTACGACGGACTTCTTTGCATGGGGATCGTCGAGACTGGCGTCCACACGTGACGAGTAGCCTCTCTGATTCGCTCGTGGCGCCATCTTGGGACATGCCTCCCTCCGCGGGGGTGGGTTGTCTCTCTTGGAGCCCTTTCGTCACAGGCAATCTCGCTCAACTTGGCTCTTTAAACCCATCTTCTGACGGTTTAAAAGGAGGCTCAGAGTATGCCAAGCTGAGAAGCAAAGGAGACCGACAGCGACGGGTAACTTCAACGCAGTTGTCCTGCTATTTAAGCAATCGATCGTCTCGCGAGGCTTCAAGCGGCTTGTCAGAGCTGTGTCTACTCTACTATTACTGCTCACACGTTAAGACGGAAGAAGCGAATCCGACCACCTACTACTGCTGTTAGTCAAGCAACCGGCACAACAAGCAACCCAGCAACCGAACAGGATCTCTCAACATGGATCCAGCGCACCCGTATTCGGGACTGCTCTCCTTCGTGGACCAGGGCCAGGTCGATTTCGACTATGGAGCCTTTCTCCAGGCCGAGGAAATCAACTTTGGCGAGGGTGGCCAAGGGCAGTTCGCTGCAGTCTCCCCAGACTCATCGGGAAAGGCGACATCGCCGAGCCCGGAGGCCCAGAACGCGCCCAATGCCAACACTGGACCGGTTGAGCGGTCCCGCCAAAGAGCCCATCCCCAGACCGACGGTATCAACTCTGGCGAGGGTAGCAGAGGGCAGTTCGCTGCTGTCTCCTCAGACTCATCGGGAGGGGCGACGCCGCCCAGTCCAGAGAACCAGAACGTGCCCTATACCAACACCGAACTGGTTGAGCGCGCCCCAGCCCAGAAGCAAAGGCTCGAGCGAAGAGGCCACACAAAGAGCCGCCGCGGATGTTACAACTGCAAGCGTCGGCGCATCAAGGTATCATCGACCCTAACCTGTGGTGTGGTTCCAGTCAAGGTACTGACTCTTCATCCATCTAGTGTCAGGAGACACGTCCTGCGTGCGGCCATTGCGTCAAGACAGGACTCAAGTGCGAGTATCCCGCGCTGCCACAGATTACCCATCAGGTACTCCCCCCCCCCTAGAGTGTGCCGTTCGGGGACCCGAGGTTCAGAGATGGCTGACCAGACCAATAGCCGCATCACCAAATTCCGCTCTTCAGTCTCCAGGACATGCGATTCTTCCAGCATTTCCTCACCACATGCGTTCCCCATCACCCGTTGAAGCAGGAAGCTATCTGGACACACGAGATCCCGTGTATTGCACACAATGTATGTATAGGATATCTCCTGTTCTTGGTAAACTCCTTGTTACGGTTGCTAACATATCTGGGCAGTACGAGTTCCTGATGCACGCTATTCTGGGATTCGCAGCATCTCAGCTTATATCATTCGACCCCAGCGTCAAGGCTGCCGCCATGAACCACCGCATCAAGGCCATCAAGGCCATCAAGAAACGTCTATCGGAGGCATCGACGAAAACCATCAACTACGAGGAGGCCAACGCCATGGTCGCCACGTGCTTTGCCCTGACCTTCCAGTCAGTTAGCTTGGAAGACGGGATGGTAGAGTACATGACATTTATCCGCGGCATCATGCTCGTTGGGATGCAGATGATGTTCCGCGGCATCAAGCCTATTTTCGAAAACATGATGGAGCAAGACCAGGACGCCATCCTGGGGCCCGTCATGGAGAACCTCCCCCTGATCGAAAAGGCCTGGGTGGATGGGGCGAAGGAGGCTATCACGGGCTTGAAACCGTTGTGTATCGAGGTGGTGGAAATTGAGTACCAAGGACAGCTTGCATTGATCGTGGAAAATCTATACATCAACTCCTGGGACGGTGAGTCTACCCCTGTAGTCGGCCATCAAGCATGTCCACAGACTGGCTAACAAAACACCTACAGCATACAAGGCGTACACTCGACAATACGGCTGGTGGATGCTTCTCCCGCACCACACTTTTCAGGAACTTATCAACCCCAGAAACCAGGTCTTGATGCTTCTGCATACACACTGGGTCGCACTCAACGAGATCATGTCCTTTATCACGCAACAGGATGCACGCGTGCGGGAGAGGGAGGCGATGCGAGAGCCAGAGGGAGAAGTCGACCCTGGATTCGCGCGGTGGCTGAAGTACCTGAACGCGCATATCGACTACGAGCATCAGATATACAACCAGTGGCCGATGTGGGTGGAGGAGCAGTTGTCAAGGGACATGACGTTCTTTGGCAAGTTTTTGAGCTCATAGTCTGTAGGAAGCTGCTGTGATAGATCTAGTTCGTGACGTTTGGATCTGGGGGAATGATTGTGGGTTAGCTAACTGATGAACTGGGGAGGGAGGCAAGAGGTGATGGGTTTCGAACATGCATTTTTCCTTGGCAGATTGTTGCTGCTTTTGGCTGGGCTTTGAGCGAGGCGCTTTTGGTGGTGATGATGGATGGGATCAAGAGGTCATGGAAAGAAGGAGATACACACACCCATTCGATATCCCGAATTTGAACTCGTGGAATGAGAACTGAACCCTTTGTCTCGCTTGGCCCGTATCGTACTGTATAGCTAACCATCTTTCGTGCCATGATCGTATTGCTCGCATCACGGAATAGTCCGTTGATAATCTGAGCCATGTGAGAACTCCTCAGGGCTGTGAGGTGTATCCAATCTCTAGGTAGTCATAATACTACGAATGAAGACCGCTCTATCTCGGAGAAGTCATTGCCGTCCCTGGCATGTTCCACCACACCCTTGGCACCGCCTCCCCACTGGCGCTTTTCCACTCCCGTCATTGGATCTCGCATTCATCGTATTCCACGATTCTGGATCCCCAGCGGGGGCGATGATCTTGCCATGAGCCAATCATGGGGAGTCATCTACGATTTATTCTTTCATGCTAACGGTAACAGGGCTGAAGGGCGGAGGAGATGGCTGCCAGGACGCCCGACGATATGCCCCGGCGGCCGGCTCGTGGCAGTGATCGGTGAGACAAGGGGCGGATGAGGAACATTGCATCGTATTTCGGGTTTGGGGAATTTGTCGTGGCGATGGGGGGGGGTTTGAGTGTTTGGGATGGGAGAGGTTGAGAGGTATATAGATGGCATGCCTTGGCCTCTAGAGATTGGGATTCTTTTTTCGAGAAGCATCATCGAACAAGGAGAGTCACCAAGGTACTCGACAAGAATCACATTCAACAATTCGGTTCCAACTATCATCACACTTCAAGAAACATCCAAAGAGAATACTGAGAATCCATCTCCTCACAATGACTACACAAGTCGAGACTCGTCCGGCCCTAGGCCCGGAGCCGACTTCCCCCCTCTACCGTCGTTCTACTGGCCACTCTACACTCCCTCCGGACTACCAAGCCGGCGAGAGCTACGAACTCGGCCGGCTCACCCCCGCCTCCTTCTCCTCTTCTGAATCCCTCCCCAAATACACCACTCTCTACGAAGACACATCCGCCGCCGCATCATCATCATCCTCCTCCTCCTCCTCTGACCCCTCCGGCTTCCACCCAACCAAGCAACTCCAGATCCAAGCCCAGGGCACCCCCGTCGTCGCCCTACCCACACCCCCCAAGCCATATCCCATCTACATCCACGGCGTGACACCTACCGGTGAGCTCGACAACCCGGAATACGTCTCCATCCGACCCGCCCGCAACTCCGGATCCTGCTTCCTCGCCCGGACCGGCGACCCTGCCCAAGCACCCCTCTGCACAACGACCTACCGCTTCGGCCCGGGAAGACCCCCCAAGCTGCGCCTATTCGGCGGCGACGGCGACGATGCCACAGCCGAGGAGTTCGAGATCAACTGCAAGGGGTGCTGGACACGCAGCGTCACCATGCGCACCCACCTCGGCACGTTCGAATGGCGGTACAGCTCCCGCTCCGAGCGCCGTGCCGCCCACGCCCTTGCCGGCGAGGACGTCGACTGCCTCTTGATTCTCGACCAGGTGACCAACGTGGCACTAGTCGGGGGTAAGCAGGAGGAGCGTCGACGCAAGGTGGGACAGTTCCTGCGGAGCGCGAGTCTTCGGACGGAAGGGTCGCGCCGCAGCACGGCAGGTAATGGTGGGAGGTTGATGTTGGATCTGCGGGAGTGGGCTGATAGGAAGGGCGAGGCGGGACAGATGGAGGTTCTGGCGGTGGGGAGTTGTGTGTCGATGATGAAGAAGGAGGTTGATAGGAGGAGGATGCATCAGACTATGGTGATTATGGGTGGTGCTGGTGGTGGCGGCGGATAGGGGTTATTTGTGTCGTCTGGAGATGGTTAAGGAGGAGCTGGCGAGAGCTGGGAGGGTGGAATGGATACCCTGTTACTAGTTCTGTTGATGATGGACATGTTTGTATAGGCGGATTATAGAAGGAATCTGATAGACTAGTTTTAACAATTTTGGCCTCTTACACTTTGACTAACACATTTTTACATCGAACCCCCTTTATCTAGTTGTTTAATCTTGGACATCAACAACCCCCGTCTTCTCTCTGGCACCCAGGGCCTTGACCTCAACACTCCGCCTCTCAGGCTTCTCCTCCGAGTTGGCCTTGTCCAGGTCCTTCTTGCTGCACCTGCACGAGTAGCGAACCGAGCAGCCCTTCTTCTCACCGATAAAAGGGTCGTTGCGACATGACTTGCCAAACAGCTCGACGAGCAGGACCCAGGAAGTGAGGCCGAGGGTGATGGAGATAAGGCTCAGCGAGGTGAGACCTTTGGCCATAGGCAGGAAGAACATCACGACACAGGCGGCGAAGCGATTGGCCAAGCGAGCATTCTTGCTCCAGCGCAGCGTGACGGGCTTGCGATGCTCATGGGACCAGGAGATGAACCCCATGGAGAGGAGCGCGATGGCCAGGCCGTGGCAGTAGAAGAAGCGGATGCCGTTGGCGATTTCGTTCTCTGCACGGCCGACGTAGTGGCCAGAGAGTTGGTCTGGGTTCGTGCCGGGGGTATCTGTGGTTACGACAAGCTTTGACAAGCCGGCCGAGGCAAGAATGTAGCCCATGATGAATGGGAGATGTGCATAGCTCCAGATGGAAGCTTGGATGGTTAGAATATGGAGCGAATTACCAATGTGGCTGAGATAACTTACCTGAGAGAACTGAGCGGCGGATGGCATGCACATCAATGTTGCTGCCATCAACGTCGAAATAGATCCAGTTGAAAAAGAAGGCCTGGACGAGTCCAAGCACGGCCTTCCCCAGGAACGCATTGACGGTATAGCCGCCATAGCTCTGGAACATGACGCCCACTACCGAGTATCCCAGAACCAGGGACACAAAGGCATTGGTCCTTTCAACCCGGTGCTCAATGTTGACGGCAGGGTAGAACTCGAAGAACTCAGTCAGAAACTTGCCAATCTTTGTCTTCTCCCCTACAGCACGCCCATATCGGAACAGACCAACAATAATGGACTGGCCCCCAATGTCCAAGAAAAGTGCCGTCCAGATGAGACCTAGTCGAGAGGGCATTTCGACGTGGATACTGGCAATCCAGAGAGCTGACGGGACAAGGATGTTGATGACTTCGCAGATCATGACGCCGCGTACCATGGGTAGGAGGAAACCTGTCGCGATGAAGTGAACCACACCTCTGAACCGTCCCGCGAGATAGAAGGACACGAGCATTGTGTAGGTATTGTGCTTGGGATCATCGTAGAAGGCGTAGGTCATGTTTGTCGTGAATCTTGGGTTTTGATATTAGCCAGATGCTCATAGGGGACCGGCTGCAGCATGTCTACGTACCCAAGAAGACAAGCAATCTCAAAGAGAATCTCGAGTCGAGTCAAGACATCATCCGTCTCGAACCAACTCAGAACCAAGGTGACGTCGGACCAGATCTTCCAAGACATGATGAAGGTGATTGCGAAGCGGAGCAATTCCTTGCCAGTTGGCTCTGCCCAAACGTGTTCGCCATTGATGTGGATGATGCCCACTAGAAGGCGGTTAGGCGATGGAATCGATCAAAGCATCAGTCATCGGGTCCTTACCGTAGAGTAGATCAAAGAACAGCTCGATGGCCATGATCTCTTTGTTCTCCGAGGCACGCCACAACAAGCCTCGATGGAACCATTGTTTCACGACAGGCCTCTTGAAGAGCTTGGTCGTTTCTCCGAGACGAGGTTCACCTAGGGTGGTCGCGACCGAGACCGTATCAGACACGGACGCGGCTGATGAAGCCAAACCTGCAGGGGAGTCCTCTTCCTCATCGTAAGTACGTAGATCGGCGCCATAGCCAAACTTGTTGAAGTTGGCATTGAGTCCGGTATTGATGTTAGACAAACGATCCAATTCCGAGGTGACGGAATCCAGCTGGCTCTGGACATCCTCCCATTCATCAAAGGCGGTGCCGTGCTGTTCTCGAAGCTTAGCGCGGCGCCCTTCGTGATGGTCTCGCGTTTCTCGGAGATAGTTGTGGTGTTCAGCCGATCCGTGGACGACGATTTCGACCTGGATTTCGCTCTGGTTGCCGTACTTTTCTCGCAGCGTATCCAAATCTTCGGGCAAAGAGGCAATCACTTTTTTGCCGTTCGGTAGGGTGAACTCCTGCGGCCGACGCCGTCTTGCTGAGGGAGTGTAGGACATTGAAGAATCACAACGACGAAAGACGATACAAAGATAAGATAAACTCGAGATGAATTATTTTGCACTGAACAATTCTAGGAGATAAGAGAGACAGGACAGAAGATGAAGAAGAAGAAAAACAAGGGGATGAGCGAGAAGATGGACAGAATCTGCAGGCAGGGATTCAGTCTACTACTGGCTCGCCCCGTCATTGCAAGGCGGGCGAATTGCCGTGCCATCGTTATGTAGAGTCGGCCGGCCCTGGTAAGTTGATTCTACTATCATTGGCTTTTCGTGTCACTCCGCGGGTCATTTGGCGGCCGCGCGCTGCTAATTTCGACGTCTTGAAGGTCGGCAGAACTGCAAGACGGGCGCGCGAGAGGGTGTACGTCAACCCACGTGACTGTCCGTTATCGACTGGCCGGCTGTTCCCCGGCATTGGCATTCCGTCGGCGCCTCAGGCTACTAACTAACCGCAGCTCCGCCGTTGTCCGGTAACTCGGAGCAAAGATTCAGCCATCATCATTCACCAAAGTCCATCCCTCCCAATCAACCTCCAACACCGCCAAAATGTCTGCGTGGAAAGCCGCTGGCCTCACGTACGTCAATTGACCCCTCAGCCTGCCCATTCGACCATTGGCCCTTTTCCCGCGACCCTCGTCCGACCGATTGTGTGCGAAATCCCGAGAGCTAACGATTATCTCCGACAGCTACAACCGCTACCTGGCCGTCGCCGCCCGCGTCGTGCGCCGAAGCTTGAAGGAGGAGAAGAGAATCGCTGTCGAGCGACGAGGCGAGATGGACCTGCGATTCACCAAGTGGCAGGTAAGGACGTCGACGGCGATACGGAACTCCTTTGAAGGTGGACGCAGAACTAACGGATAATTACCTCAACAGAACGGCAAGCAGGGTGAGCCCCAGAACCTCGCCACTGCCAACGCCACCATTGCCGGAACCTCTGCCTAAGAGGATGAAATGGATATGATTGCGCGTGGATTAATGGGAGCGTGGCTCTCTCCAAGGGGAGGGTTTGCTCGGCTCAAGAGGCGGGATGAGCAACACGTCTATTGGGGACACCCGATCGCATGCACCTAGTGCCACTGTATCATAAAAAAAAGAAAGCGAATGCTACAATGTAACGATTTGTGGATCACGATTACAATTGGGTGATTTCTTTTCTAACGAGTTTCGTGAGTTGTTTTGTCGTCATGGGATAAATTGTTGTAGGTAGTTTCTTGGTGTTGTCTGACACCCGGCTACTGCCGAGTAATGCACGGAATATTGAAGTAGGTAGGTTACCTACAGGTAAGGCAGCGTCTGCAGGGTACCTAATAAGATACCTGCCCCTTCTGTATCGACTGACATTCAATGCCACAGAAGGCCAGATAAGATGATGACAACTGAACTTTCAGAGCTGGGAACTCTCTTATTCTCCTTTTTCCTTTCCTTTTCCTTCAACATATTAAAAATTTATAACCCTATTAATAGGGAGTGTCGCTCGATTTCGCAGTAACCAAGGAGACCCTTAGACCCGAAGATCGTGACACCCCCTCCAACGAGACTAGGTAGCCGAGCGAGCACTGAGAGAGCTGCTGCTGCTGGACTACTAGGTATCGCCATCACCTGCTCAAAAAATCGGGCATTCAAACCGCCAATCTTTTCACCCACCCTCCTCCAACGGCACGGCTGTTTCTTTTCTTTTTCTTTTTCTTCCAGCCTCGCAATATCCCTTTGCTTGTAAAACCTGTCCCGTGAGTGCAGTCGATATGACCGACTTCGGTATCGGGATTCCTGATGGTGAGTTGGTGCTTCCACACAGCTTTTCTGTGAGGGCGGCTTCGGACCAAAAAGTTCTGACTCTCGAGTGTGTAGACCTCGCGAGATTATCGCTGGGCGAGGAATGCGATCCCCCACCTCCGCCGCCGCCTGATATAGAGACACGAGGCATGGTCGCTGTAGACATTACAGACAAGTTTTTAGAAGCAGTTGGTGGTATGTTGTCGCTATCCGCCTGTCCCGTCCAAGTCGTCCAACCCCGCCATCTGATTCTGACTGTAAACAGCCCTCTCACCCGGGGACATCGTCAAGGATGGTTTCTTCACGCTTTTCGAGTCCGTTGCGGCTCTCGAGGTTAGACAAGTATATCGTTTCACTGCAAGGCCCTGAGATCTGACCAACCTCGAGATAATGGACCCAAAGATGGACAGCGGTTGTGTCAAGTCCACCGACGAGCTGGAGGAGTTGTACGATGTCACCAGGCCGCTTCTTCCCGAAGAGGTGCTTGGTATTATAGACCAGCTTATTTGCCACGAGGTAAGGCTTGGTTCTGGCCAATCTGATTTCGAATCCCCGACTCATGGTTTTCTTCTAGATGGCGTGGCATCAAGGGTACCCCCTCTCCCAGACTCTCTTTACCAGTGTCTACGTGGATGCCCTCCTCATGCCGACCCCTAACGATATCGATGCGGCACAGTTCGTACGCGACAGGCCAGATGACTCTCCCGAACCTCCCACCTTGGCCTTTCTCCGTGCATATTGCCTAGGGCTGCTCAAGACTTGTGGGTTCGTGAATGAGAGGATCAGGTCCGAGCATTACTACGAGGTAAGCGGAGGGTATCGCCTCAGACTCTGGACCAAGACTCGACTGAAACACAAACAGGAAGAAGACTTCGTGACCAACACTTATAACCGCACCCTGCTGGCTGACATACCAACGGAACACATCGTCAACACGATGCTTGAGGCAAGGGATAAGATCGCCGCATTGGATGACAGCGAAGTCGATGAGGAAGTTCTAGTCGCTCTTGACAAACGGATGCGCCTGCGACTCGATTTTCTAGATGCAGTCGAATGCACCGAGCATGTTCGACAGCCAGTCCTTGCGAGGAAGCCGTGGAACAACGCTCTCGAACTTCTACCACATATCAAGTCGTCTCATAAACTTGGCAAGCCGGTGGATGATGCATTCAGTGCCAAGATACAACGCCAACTCGCCAGCACCATGCCACCGAGGCCTATTGTGCAATTGGGGTTCGAGGACGCATATGGTCATCTAGAGAGACTCTTTCGGGATGGCTCCGAGTTGATAGACGTTCTGCACTACACCAACTCGCAGTGCCTCCAAGTAAGTCAACGAGTTCATCCGAACGGGGTTCAATGCTGACGGAGACAAAGACTTTTGTGAGCACATTTCAAATGAAGAAACCCCAGCCTCTCATCTTCGTGAGGACGTTGCTTCAGACCTTCCTCTTCAACGAAATGGAGGTTCTCGGAACGTTGAGCATACGCCAGATCATGGACGACGATTTTTCGATTTTGGCCATGCCTACGTTCCCGCAGCTCGATCGTGGAAACGACGAGATTGAAGCTGTTCAGGATCCGCGCTTCGTCATGTCTCAGCAGATGGAACTCTTCAGACAGCGGGCTGCACAGCCGTTCCTGGACGTGCTACGCACGTTTTGCCAGAACCGATGTCGTGTGCGCCGCACACTGTGTCACATTGTCCGAGATTGGGAGAACCTCCAGGTCGACGCTGAGGAAATCGATCAGCTCATTCAGATCAAGACTCATGAGAAACCAATGGTTCTACCCGCTAGCGGGAACGAACCTGCCACCGAGCTGTATTCCCTGCCTCTCTCTTCATGGACCTACTTCTACAAGTTGAGGCAGATGGAGTGGATAATCCAGCTGGGCTTCGAGCTCGAGGTTTACCAGCCCGACGAACTGGCCGGCATGTATTGGTACCTCAACTACATCGCCAAATGGCGTGTCAAGCACACAGACAGGATTAGGTCTTTTGTCATGCAGAGATCAGGACAGGCACGCACCCAGGCCCAGAGCCGCGAGCTTGAGCGATCACTCAACTACCACCGAATGATCATGCTCGACGGCGCCATAACCTGGGAGCTCTCCGACGCGCTCTCGTGCATATACACCGTCCTCGCCCGACTCGGCTTCATCAAGACCCCGCCTCGGCCCTATAGCAACGACGAGCTGCGGTACGGCTTGCGAATGCGCCCGTTTGCGCACATTGGTTCCCCGGCCTTGCCTACCTTTCAAGAATTCACCGAGGGCACCGGGCAGCCAGAGATTACAACCCCAGAGATCCTCAACTATGCGGAGCAGGCCCTTGCGCAGGCCAAATCGGGTATCGAATACCTCGGCAAGCTCCCTGCCGAGGAGGTCTTTGCAGAGGGGTCTCATGACCGGTGGTTGGCGGGCACAAAAAGCGCTCTCAAGTCATGCATTGCGTCAACCATTGCTGTCGTCTCAGTGAAGAAGGCCCTGCAGAGACGGAGCGAAACCGGAGAGTTGGGGATCAAGGTAGCGGTGCCCACGCCAGACGAGGCGTATCACAACTGGTGGATCGTGCCTCGGATTATCACCATCAACCAGGCTAAACGCGGGTCGTCGTCACGTTAGCTGTCACATAAGCTGTCACATATTATTCGAAGCGATCATCTTGAGAGTGTCCATAATTTGCATAGGTAGGACATTTGATTTCTGGGTATCCAAATGAGAGTAGCTTTCAATACCAGCCGTCAACCCCTGGCTCCAAAACCTGAAGATGTGTACCGTTGCTTCTTTTTTGATTGAGCCTCTCATACCATTAGGCAGTTCGGACCAACAAATTAGCAAGGAGACATCATGTACATAGTAGAGATGTACTTATATATCCGTTGGACTAGGAGGCAATCCATGCAACGCCCTGTGTCAATGCATTCTCACCGATAATGCAATGACTATCGAGGCCTGTCATTGAGGAGATGAATTAAGAGCCGAGCCTCCCCACGACCTTCCCCGGCAAGGGATGCAGTTTTCGCCTTTCCTTAGGCACCAACACGCCGACGGGCGGCGTGGGCCAAACGAAGTCTGACGGTCTGTTCATATAGAACATCCTTGAAGGCAAAGAGTAGAGCTGCAGTGAGCACACTCTGAGTGATCTTGGGTCCAATACCTGTGACATGTGTCAGTTAACACTCTATGAGGTATGCATCATGAGAACAAAAAACTCACCCTTGTAGAGACCCGCGTAGCCCTCTTCCCTGACAACACGGCTGAGAGCACCAAAGACGCCCTCCTTCTTGTTGCCGGTCTGGACGTGCATCTGGCTCTTGACGGTGATGTAAGGGTAAGTGACGGCCGTGGCGAAGAGCTTGCCCAGGGCGCCGAGACCAAAGGCCACGGCGGGAGTGATCTTGCGTCGCTTCTCTACGGCGTTCTTCATCTGCTCAAAGAGGCTGTACTGCAGAATAGGGTTGATGACAAGAACGAGGGCTGGGACGACACCAGCAAAGAGTCCTCGAGGACCCTCATTCCTGAGAAGCTGCAGCAGAGTACCGATGGTGCCAGGGGCCTTGGTGGGCTTGGAAGCCTGGCCCTCCTCGAGGTCACCCTCCTTTTCCTGCTTGCTGCCGGCAGTGATGCGGGTGTTGATGACCCAGATGGGGTTGGTCAGAATGACAGTGGCGGATCCTGCGATGGCGCCGGCGATCATGGACTCGACGGTGGTGAGCTTCTTGCTGGCGCGACCAGCCTTGATGGCAGCATTCTCGAAAGAGGTCCTGGTCCATTCATACCAGTAGTAGTAGATGAAGTTGGTGATACTGATGCCGAAGAGGGCCGAGTTGATGCCTGAGTAGAGGCCCGACACACCTTCGCGCGCGACAATCTTTTGGACAGCATCGAAGAACTTGCTCTCAGCCTTTTTTGACTCGACCTGGGCACGGGTGGAGAGGGTGATGAGTGGGTATCTTTATTTGATTTGCTTCGTCAGCGAGATTCGCGACAAGATGTGCATAGCAAAGGAAGGTAAGCGACGGTGGCCCTACGTTAGAATCATGGACAAGATGCCACCACCAGCGCCGGCGAGTGCGTGCGCAACGTTGTCATTTGGGGGGATGGGTGCCTTGGCGACATCTGTAGCAGCAGCAGCAGCAACAGCAGTAGTAGCAGTTGTTGTAGTCGTAGTCGTGGCTGGAGTGGTGGATGAGGTATCAGGAGTAGAAGTTGTGTCGGGGGTTGAAACAGCTTCGGGGGGAGAAATAATATCGGGAGGAGAAGTATCCGCAGCATCAGGAGTAGAACTGATACCAGAATCAGGAGCGATATCAGCCACGATATCAGCAGCGATATCAGGAGTATCTGGTGGCGACGACATGATGCGAAGTTGATGCAGTATGTAGCAAGAGTGCAGATGCGCTGCTTCGGGATATGTTTAAGCGAAGTAGCGAGGTGGACGAGACACGGAGAAACAGGCCACAGCTTCAGACAACAAGCAGGCAAGCTTTAATAAGAAGAGGGAGTGACGAAAAGCGAATTATGGGAAATCCGGGGAACGGAAGGAGATTGCGGAGGGGGGTCACAAAGGATTTAATAAATAGCTACAAGACGGCGGTAGTAACTAAAGCGATAGTCAGAAGTACCTGAATGGTGCTTTCCCCCTACCTAGGTACCTACCTAGGTAAGTACGGAGTAGGTTCCCGTGGCCCCCCCCAGCACAAGCTCTAGATCAGCTTCATGAGCGCTTGACTCGGTGGCCCCTTCCTAAAAATACCGAGGTCGACGGCGTCGATGCCGAAGAAGGTGCGAGGTTGCGAGGGTGTCCCGCACTTTGATGGATGAAGTCACCGGCAGCTCTCCCGTTCCTTCCTGCCTCTGGTTTGGCTGCATGTGATCATGTGGGGAAGGCCCCTCCAGGCTAAGATCTTTGCCGGCAGCTTACACGGCCACTTCCCGCCCTCTCTTACTTTTTTCCCAAAAAGGGCATTGTTCAACATGAGCCGCCGGACCCAGTCCTCGAAAAAAAGCAGGAACCCGGAACCAAGGAGAAACTGAAATTGCGACCCATCACCGTGCTAGTCCCATTTTGGGTCAAAGTAAACAATCCGCCGCGTTTCACGAATCCTTGCGCACCACGATAACGCCTAGTTAAGCGCCAGCCCACACACCACAGACACGCCCACATCATCACTTTTTGCTATTATGTGTGTTATCTTAGGCGTGCATTTCATGTGTTGAACCAATTTAGCACTGTTCGTCAATGCCACGGCGCCGAAAATCCGGTGTTGATCCCGAGTCCTTCACCGTCCGGTGGCACTCCGTTGCCGACGTGACTACTCCGAGTGTCGATATCATGTCGTCTCCCGATCCTCTCAACGACACCGCCGATTTGAGTATTGTCCCGTCATCGACCACCCGTCGCGTTCCGCTCAGCAGCCAGCGGTCGAACCGTTTCTCCACGCTCGGAATTTCGCCTAGAAAGCAGATGTTTGAGCTGGAGGTGGGAGACGATCGCGCACCGCAGAAGCTGTTAGTCACGGTCGAGACTGAAAACCCTCAAGCATCAAGTGGACCAGGCAGCGCGCGCCGAAAGCTGTTTCAATCCCCTAGCCCCCTACTGCCCCTTGGTCGCCGACGAGAGATGGCGACGACAACGATGGTTCCGCTGAAAAATATCGAGGAGGAGGGTGGCGACCCGAATGCGACACCAAGACGGAGAGGTCGACCGCGAAAAACAAATGGGACGCCACTGCCAGGTGCAGGAACGAAAAGAAAGTCGGGGACCCCCATCCAAAGGACGCCGCGCCGCGCACGAACGATAGAGACGACCGACACGACAGAAAAGCCAGGAGATAATGCCGCGCAACAACCGGCGCCTGCGTCGAGGAGGAGGGGACGGCCCCCAAAGAACCGCGCGGCAGAACCTTCCAGCGAGTTGGGAACTGAGCCCACGAATATAGTGACATCAACGACACGAGATAGACGGAGATTTGAGGCTATTTCACCGGACGCGGACAGGGAACCAGGTCGCCATGCGGATATCCTTTCACCCATACCAAGCAACGACTCTCACACAGACAACGAAATGACGCTCATCATCCCCCCTTCCGAAGCGGAAGCGACAAAAGAGCCACCCCCTCTAGCAGTTCAGGAAGATTCAGACGGCGAGTCGGACATCTGGATGGCGACAATGGATGATGATCCTACTCCAAAGGCGGCAACTCGGCCAGAGGGGTCTGGGCTGGCCCCTTTTAGTCGAAGCGCCAGTTATGAAGACCATATACCAGATGAGAATGGGTACGGATTTCTCGCACCAGCGGCAAGCGATGTTTCGTCCATTGATGAGCCCTCTAGTGAGGCGGGTCATCGCAATGGGGACACTATTGCGCAAGGGGAAGACTTTAGCATGATCTTCATGGACTCCATCCCTTCGCTGTACACGGACTTGCGCAGCTCAGTGCAGGAACCGATGCACAATGACATTGGCGAGGAGACAAGCGTGATTATTAACAACACGTTGGAGTCATTACGACAATCTCTGCAGTTGCGACACGAGGAGGCCCAAGCGAAACCAGTAGCTGCCAGAGGCTCGCCACAATCTACTCCCCAGGGAGGGCGGACTATGCCCCCGTTGGACTATACGCCAAAGAACATCACTCTCATCGAAGGGGTTGAACCCGGAAGATCAGTTCGTTCCCTGGATCCTCGAACCCACTCGACAGAGAACGAGTCTTCCCCCCGCGGAGAATTCAAAATCAGGACTCATAAGACGAAGCAGAGGTCTGCGAGAAAGGGTCGCATTGAGGAAGTGGATTCATACGATGACTCCTTTTCTGAGATTCCACAGCATGTCCTGGCGGAGGCTACTCCCCATCGGCCCTCGGCACCTGGAAGAGGCCTGTCTGTAAAAGAGGTGGAACAGCGGCAAGATGTGCACATGGAAGACGAGCTTATGGAAGATGAGCTCATAGAAGACGAACCTATAGAAGACGAGCCCATGGAAGATGCACCCCCGTTACAAAATGAAGAGGATGGACCACAGACAGCGTCGAATGCGAGCGCCGTCTCTCAGCCTGACACAGGCCGTCTTCCCACTCCCGACGACACCCCCCCTGAAATCGAAGCTGATGAGGATCGCCAAGGAAAGTCAGCTCGGGCAGCACGAGTATCTGCAAAGCCGGATCCTCCCAATGCTGATTCCCCAACAGCTCTACCTCGGGGGATTGCCACTGCTCGCCAGTCTCAAGTTATCCCGGAGATAGTGGAGGAGGTCCTCGAAGATGCCGTAGAGCATCCCGAGGACGATATGCTTCCGGAGATGGCGAACCCTCAGCACCCAGAACTTTCTGTCCAGAACCCGCCGCGCAGACCTGAGGTAACTCCCGTCAATCAGTTGACCTCGCCACTCCAGGAGCCTCAGTCTCTTGCACCTGAGGTCATACAAGACAAGGCTTTAAGGCCTCTCTTGGCCCCAATTGTGCGAGCGGGGCGCGCGTTACAAAGCGTGACTTCAGACCCTCCTTCGCCAGAGGTGCGCGATAACCAACTTCGAAGTCCTTTCAGGAGTTCGGTTAGTAGAGAGCTTGCACCTCCATCTAGCGAGACTCAGCCTGTCCAACCAGCGGGCCCCAGCCCGAAGGGCTCTCTAGTGGACTTCCAAACGGTCACGAACGTTAGCTTCGAGGACCCGTTTGGATCAGGCACAAGGCACACCGGTCAAACGAGCTTCATGGCAGCTTTACAGAGGAGCCACACCAAAGCTCAACAACCGCGCAGGGGATCTACATCTAGTTCAATGCGAATCACACCTCCTAGTGACGACGGTTTGAGTTGGGTAGAAGACGAAGGGCCTATAAGTGCAAATCTTCGAGGCGATGTGCCACTCGAGGATCTTGCGCAGCCCGCCACCGTGGCAGCGAGGAAACCGGCTGCCAAGACCGTTGGCAGCACTATGGATATCGTAGACGCCGCACCTGGGGAGCCTCACGACGACATTGACCTTTGGGAATTTGAGGCGAACCGGTCGACGCCTCGCTCGACTCGTCAGCAGCCATCGGAACAGAGGACTACGAATGCCCCAGAGCATAAGCGAGGCAAGTTGCCCAGTCCTTGGGTGAGAAAAAGCATTGCCGAGCCCCGTCGCGATGTGGAGGAATCTCAGCGACAAGCTGATCTTGATCAAGAAGAGGAGGTAGATCCCGATAGAACCGAGGCCGCTTCTACCGCTTCTCCCGATTCTTTGGGCTCAGAGACCTCAGTTCCCCAGCTATCACGGAGGATACCGGAGTTTGAAGCAACTGAGATTGAAGGGCGAGAGGTAACAGAGGCCGAAAAAGCGAGGCATGCGGAGTTCGTTAACCCGTGGCGTTCCAAGGGTCACTTCATGAAGATATCACACCCTCCGCAAGCCATTTCGCCTGCCTCATCTGAACTTGACATCGAGGAACAAGAAGTTGTTGCTCGTGATGGCAAGAAGGACGCCGCAACTGAGGCCGACCAACCGGAAGAGTACTCCTTGCTCGCAGAGCAAGAGAGACTGCAGAATGAGAGATTGCAGAAAGAGAGGGCTCCTGAGTCGATCAAGCAGGCAAGTCGATTTGATCTGTCCTCATTCTTCTCCTCGCCGGGGGTTGTTCCCATCGTCATGGGGGGTAAACACGTCCCACCCAAGAGGCTTGTCGCTGAGTCTAGGCCAGCTGCGCCGGAACCTGAAGTTGAGGCTGCGCCTGGCTTGCCTACGAGCTCCATGTTCCCCCAAGTTCAGCAGGAGTTTCGTCCTCGAACTGCTTCGCGAAACTCTCCTTTGAAAGTCAATCGTCCCGTTCGGACGGCGCCCAGGCTTGAAGACCGAGACTCGGACCTTCAGGACCGCCAAGACGAGCCGGAGATGCGTTCTGTCGCTCAGAAGAGGGACTTTAATCCGCAACCACGGGAGCGACAGCCGCAAAAGGCTCGCTTCAGAACTTTAAGACCGCCCCAGGACAATGGACGTCAGCGGTCTGGTACGATCACGCCGCCTCGAATCCAGCGGTCTCAGGCGGAGATTGAGCAATGGCAACAGGAGACTTCGAATGCTAGCGAAGACTCTCATGACCTTCTCGCGCTGCTCAGGCCTCTACCCCCGCGGAATGCTTCTCCGACTAAATCAAGTCTCCGCCCATCAACAAAGCCACACACTCCGGGCCGCGTAGTCGAGTTTACGAGCAGCGTCTTATCGCCCGTGGAACAAGCGAAGGCGCGGCTCCAGCGTCGAATGTCGAATTCTTCAGCAGCTTCGCAGTCTAGCCAGCCTGCTCAACATCCCCTTCCCCGGGGACAGCCCCAGCCAACGGCCAACAAGGAGAAGGCCACTGCTGGCGTGTCCAAGACTGGCGCCACCCCACAGGGGCCTGGGGCGATCCTCCGCCGTCTTCCGCGGGGGATCTGGACTAAACACCATTGGGTGTACCTCAACCATCTGCTTGAGGTGCGTCGCCTTGGCCCATACCGGGGCAAGATGTACTGGATTCACTCCAAGACTGGGAAGTACCGCGGCAGGGTCGTTTCAAGCCATGGCGAGTCCATGGTCCTGGAGAGCTGGCATCTGGACTGTGTTGATGCGTTCCAGTGTGAGGTTGGTGGTTTCAGGGAAGACGTCTTGATCAAGAGGCTATCTGCCTTGATTCTTGGGGAGAGGAAGAGGAGAAACCGCCGTTTGGCGGCTCAATGAGTGCGCAAGTGTTTGTCTTTTTGTTTATCCCTTTTTTTTTTTGTTTTTCGCTTGATGGTTGTTGATGACCTGGGTATCATGGGTTACGAAAAGGATACAATGACTTAAGGTGGTGTTTGGAAGGAGGCGTTGATTCGGTTGCGCGGCTTGAGATACCACTTTAGCAAAATAGCGCTTAGACGTTGTATCAGTCGAGGAGTCGTTCCTCTCGTTTAGCTTGTATATACTCGTACAGTATTGACAAGAAAGTTTTACATATAAGGGTAAGCAAGGGTCAGGGGAATAACGAAGCAAGGCAATGATGAAATGCTCAGAATAGACGATTCTGTTCCCTCTTGAAACGCCTAATCTACTGTGTACCATCCGTATTACAATACACGACGCGCTCCCGTCGCCCTCTCCAAGAAAGCCCCCCCCATCTCACAATCTTTTCTATTCAAGCATGGACGCCTGGTTTGTGTACAATACATCCACCACATTGCTGAGCTTCTCGATGGTCGCGAGGGCCGCATCGTACGACTCGTCGCGGTGCGTCTCATCAAAGATGATGAGACAGCCGGCACCCTGGTCGAGGACGCCGATGATGACCTTGTCGAGGATCATCTGGGAAAGCTTCCGCTCGACCTGCTGGTTATCCAGGCCGACCATCTTGGCGATGTGGTCGATCTCGACGCGCGAGAAGGGCTCGATGACCTTGATAAGGTTCTGCTCGAGCATAGCATCGTACAGGCGGCGAAGGTGGTTGCGGATGAAGGCGTCGCTACCAAGCTCGTAGCGGTAGGACGACAGGGCGCGTTCATACTCCTCCAGCGATCGATTCGAATGTGCGCGGGCGATGGCCTTCATGGCCTCCAGGTTCTTGCCAGCGTATTTGAGGGCCTGCTTGGAGGTCATGAGCTGGTTCACGTCCTCAACAAGGTTGAGCATGATCTTGCAAAGTAGCATATACTGCAAGGCAGCCTGGGCCTTGGGGCCTTCGTCTTGGGTGTGGTAGCCGTCCAGGGCCTCGATAAAGTACGAGAACGCCGTGTTAAAGTCCTTATCTTCAGCGTGAAGCATTCCGCTCTGCATATCGAGGTTGGCCTGGAGCAGGGGAGGGGTGTATACACTGGCGGCGCTCGTTCGTGCGCTCGTCAGGGCGGCGCGGGACTTGGGGATGTTGCCGAGAGCGTGGTAGACTCTTGACTCGAGGAGCTGCACCTCGACGAGTCGCAGCTTGTCGTCAAGGCGCTTGAGCTCGCGGAGAAGGCCATTGATGAGACCAAGGGCTTCGTAGTATGACTGCTTGGCCATCTGGAGGGCGACGAGACGGACCTCGAGGTCTTGGCGCTGGAAGGCGCGGCGCTCAGCGGTGGCCCATTCTATGCAGTCTTTGGTGACGGCGATCTCGATATCGGTGCTGTTGGGGATCTTCTTGAGGAGGTCGAGCAGTTGGCGAACTACGTCACCTATATTAGCAGCAGGAAGCGGGCTGGGGGGTTGTTGTGTTGCGGGCGCATGTCGTGCCGGCATTAGAACATACCTAGCTTTGCCGACTTGGCTTTGGCGAAGGAGGAAAACACCGATCGACTCTCCTTGACTAGATTGACCAGCTCCTGCGTGTTCCTATGGTTGGGGGGTCAGTGATCTGGTCATCCTGGGTCCGGGGATAGAAGTGCGCACTTCTCGTCTCGGTAGAGCTCGCCCAAGCTTATCAAGGCGGTCTCGTACTCGCGAGTGGCAGCATCGGAGGTTGCCCCAGGCGCCTTGGAGACGATGTTCTTGTAGATGGCCTCAGCCTTTCGGGGTTCTGACTTGGCAAGCGTCTGGGCTTCCTGGATCCTCGCCGAATCGCCGGCCGCCATTGTGAGAGGGATGTATGCGCGTGTCGGGAAGAAGGGTGTTGTGTGGTGATAATTGAGAGGCGGAGGGTCGGCGGGAATTGCGAGTCGTTGGGGAGGTGATTGTTGTCGAGATGGTTGTGGGATGGTCGTGGTTGTTAGTTGGTTGTCTGGGCTTGGTGAGGCAGAAGCTCCAGCCTTTCCCTGGTCCTCTTCTCCAGGTTGCCAGAGCACGACGTAGGCCTGTAGAAGAGTGGGCCTCAAGCGGCTATCTGTGGATTTGATTGGGTAATAATTCCCGAATAGAGCTGTTGGCGGGCTATCATTGATCCGGCCAATTCGTACTGGAAGCTTCCCCAGGCCGTAGCCGGAGAGGGTTCATTCATCATGCCGACAGCTTAAAATTTCAGCCAAGGAAATCCAAACTTCCTGATAATTTGAGCCACTTTTATAAGTCGACCAGCCTCGTTAGTTGTTCCACCCATAATTCAATTCATCTTCTTCTTTTTGAAAGACTCAATCGCCTCATATACCCCTCCCACAATGTTCCGCCAGGCCATTTCTGCTTCCTCCCGCGCTCTGCGCTCTGCTCCCCGCGCCGTTGCCACCACCCGTCCCTTCATTCAGTCGCAATTCCAGTCGGCACCCGCCTTCACCCTCAGAGCCACCCAGCCCGCCGTGTCAAGATGGTACAGCGATGCGAAGGAGTCTGAGCCTGCTAAGCCCGCTGAGGAGGCCAAGGGAGAGGAGAAGGAGGCCAATGTCGAGGCGGACCCCGTCGCGGAGCTGAAGAAGGCTCTCGAGGCCAAAGATGCCGAGGCCCGAGACTGGAAGGTTCGTGACTAGTTTGCAACTTTGACTTGATACCTCTTGTTAACCCAATGCCACAGGACAAGTGCCTCCGTACCGTCGCCGACTTCCGCAACCTCCAGGAGCGCACCCAGCGCGAGGTCAAGACCGCCCGCGACTTCGCCATTCAGAAGTTCGCCAAGGATCTCGTCGACAGCGTCGACAACCTGGACCGCGCACTGTCCATGGTTCCCCAGGAGAAGCTCGATGTCGAGGACCGCCCTGAGCACCTCCAGGACCTTTTTAACCTCTACGAGGGCCTCAAGATGACCGAGGACATCCTCATGCAGACCCTCAAGAAGCACGGCCTCGAGCGCCTAAACCCCGAGGGCGACAAGTTCAACCCTAACGAACAGGAGGCTACCTTCATGGCCCCCCAGGCCGACAAGGAGGACAACACCGTCTTCTTCGTCCAGCAAAAGGGCTTCAAGCTTAACGGCCGGGTGCTGCGTGCCGCCAAGGTTGGCGTTGTCAAGAACAAATAAACCGCCACCCACAAAGCGAGGGTCGAATTACTCTTGCAAACTTGCATTGGGGATCGCGTGTAACAATACGGGGATATCGGTCGGCGTTGGCTCAATGTGTATAATGAATGCTCCTCTCATGATGGTAAAACTTTTCGATGCATGGCGGTTTTCAAAGGTACTTGGACAGAAAAAGTTAAAAGAGTTGGGTCGCACAACTGTACATAAAAGACGAACATGTAAAACACTGGCGAGAGTGGGAGGGAGGGGGTTGGTTCCTGGTGCGGAATGAGAGAAGAAGGGAGCTACTCCTAATGTTGGAGGCTCCGTGTACCACGATTTGATCTCGAACCTCGTGAGATGAGAATATCTACCTGCCTGGTGAACGAATTGCGAGTATCTAACGGTGTTGCGGTGTACCCTGAGACGTTACATGCACCGGTCTCAACGTTCATTATCATACCTCCACAAACGTGAAGCCATTCACATGAAGCCAACACACCAACACCATTGGTTTTGAAGATATTTTTGTATGTCCTGTCCCAGCCCTCATGACTCACGGAAGCATGCTACAAACCAAAAAGATAAAGACAAGACCCAAAAAGAAGAGAGGCGCCCAGTCAATAGGCCAACTCTGCAGCCCATATGCCCACCGAGAGTACAATCAAACAGTCCCAAGTTCTCCTTCCTCAACACACCCTTCTAAATCACCTCCAGCTGATGCGCGCTTCCTCTTATTTGCCACTCGTTGCCATGCCGAATCCCTCGGTCTCGATCCCTCCCTTAGGGGCGTCAACGCGGGACTACCTATCAGCGTCTGAAAGAAAGAAGCAATAGACAAAAAAAAACATAAGAGCCCAATCGTTATAAGAAACAAGATTCATGCGGCGGTCATTACAACTCTTTTACGCTGGCATGCCCACCTCGTCGCCCCCGCCTTCCTGTCCGTTGATTCATTGCTCCTCGTAGGAGACTGTATAAGAGCGAGGAGGAGACACGAGATGGGGTAACTCTTCCACTCCTCTCAAACATTCCCCTCTGGCTGTGGGTGCCTTAGAGGAATTGACACTTTCTCTTCTTCCTCTTAACGCCCCCCACGCCGGGCGCTGACGAGCGTCCCTCGTGGCCACCGCCACTCGAGGCTGCTGAGGCCTCGAGTGTTTTCCGGTCGTTAGAAACGACGGTAAGGATGGCCTCCTCAAAGATCTCATCGACGCCTCGCATCTCCTTGCTGCTGCACTCCATATACTGAGCGTTCATCTTGGTTGCCACAGCCATGCCTTGCTCGGTTGTGACTGGGGTGAGGCCTTGGGTCTTGAGCATGTCGATGCATGTCTTCTTGTAGCGGAGATCTGACTTGAGACCAACAAGAACAAGAGGGGTATAAGGGCAGAAATGCAGAACCTCGGGATACCACTAATGGGAGAGAACTGTCAGTATAAACTTTGCGTACAAAGGGGGTGACTTGATGCCGTACCTTGTCCAACACATTGTCTAGAGAGTTGGGGCAGTCGATGGCGAAGCAAACAAAGATGAGGTCGGTCTCTGGGTATGAGAGTGGTCGGAGACGGTCGTATTCTTCTTGGCCGGCAGTATCCCACAATGCGAGTTCCACAGTCTTACCAGTGGGTGGATGGACAGGGTAGGTGATGTAATTCTCAAAGACGGTTGGCACATATTTCTACGAACAATTCTGATTAGCACTGCCGTTTGGCTCTCTGGCGTTACGTTACGGGAGAAGGAACTCACTTCTGGGAAGTAGCCTTGGCTATAACTAATGAGAAGACAGGTCTTGCCGCAGCCGCCATCGCCGACCACGACAATCTTCTTGGAGTAGGTGGGCGCCTCCGTAACATGAGTCCCTGCCGACTCACGGCCCGTCGACGAGCTCATAGTGGTGCTGACGGTGCCCTCGCTGGTGCGGGTGCGCTGCTCACGTCGGGGCTGCTCGGTGGTATCGTAGTATGAGTTGCGATACTGATACGATGATGCCATGCTTGAGCGCAGGATCTTTGCTGTGTTGTCTCGGGCGCCAATCTCGCCCAAGAATGCTGCGCCCTCTGTCGTTTGTTAGAGGGTTCAGAGAGTCGGGCCGCGAGAGGCAGAAAGAATGCCGAGGCCCAGAACGAGATTCGTTTGTGACGAAGGTGGATGCAATCGGAGCAAAATGCTGAGAGGGAGGAAGGCAGACAGGAGAGACTCGAGAAGCGCGATGATGCGGGGTGTAAAGGGGACCGCTCGACAGAAGATAGATGTGAGATCTAGAGATGCGAGATTGCGATATCTTTTGGGTATGGACGAGGACGAGGACGAGGCGGTGGACGAGGTTTGGGTCGGTGAGAGGTTGGTGATGCTTTGGGGTGGGAAGTTTGAAGATGTCTGCTGCAAGTTTAGAACTGACGCCCGACTCGAACGAGCAGGAAAAGACTACCTCTTGGTCCAGTATGACAATATGGGCTATTATCGGAGACTCATGTGCGGTGGTCCTTGTTGCGACCCTCCCCCCCCGGTTGCGCTTCGTTGCACCTAGTTACCCGAGTAAACATGTTGACTAGGCAACAAGTCCAACCAGCGGGCGGAAGCGCCTCAGGCTCGTCCGTGCACGTGAGCTGTGCAAGGAGAAAATTTCCTTTTCTTCTCCGTGATTTGTCAAAATCTGTTTCTCGTCAATGCAACTCTCTAACAAGTTCTCTCTTCCACACCAACACCCATTCATTCATCCATCCCCTCCATCCTGCCTCTTTTTCAAGCCCACGTATCAAAGGCCGAGCCGAACCTCCATCCCCAAATCTTTAATTTTTTTTTATCTTTCCATCATGGATTTCCAAGCGCCGAGCAAGTACATCACTCTAGTCTCTGGTGATGAGTTCGAGTTTGTTGTGCTCCGCGAGGCTGCCATGGTGAGCCCTATCATCAAGGGCATGCTCGATATGAGGAGTCAGTTCGCTGAGGCGCAGGATGCTCGCTGCGTCTTTCAAGAGATGAGGTAGGTCTATGCTACATGCCCAAGAAGACGGGTTTCTGCTACTGCAACTGGTGCTGTTGCTTCTGGTGCTGGTTGCACCTGGCTCGCTCTGTGGTTTGATGAGAAGCAAGATTCGCGCTATTCGCCACTGACGGAACGACTTTGGAGTTCTCCTGGTTGGGCCGATTGATGGTGCACTACACTTGACCTGACCACAAAGGCACCATCTACCCTTGTTTCTACATTATCCAGCGACATTTGGGCCCTGGACCAAGAGGCGAGAGGCTGATCAAAGGATGGTTTCAAACAGCGGAATGATTCTCGACAAGGTCGTCGAATATTTCCATTACTGGTATCGATACCGCAACAGCGAGGATGTGCCTGACATGGACATCCCGGTCGAGCTCTGCCTTGAGCTGTTGGCCGCAGCAGATTTCCTGGGCCTGGACCAGTATGCAACCCCGACCGAGGTGCTCCGGCGGGATGCATTGAAACTAATTTCGGCCAGGGCGAACATGAGTATGAAGTGAGATGACCACAACTTCACAATCCGGGGCTTTTTATTCCTTTTCTTCTTTTCTGGAGTTGGTACCCATCCACACTGCGGCCAAACATTTTATCTCTCCAAGCCCGGGCGCTTTCATCTTTGGGTGTTCTTTTTTTCTTCTCGACAGAGATCACAAATGGTATCGTGGCGTTGAGGAGCTGGAATGGTAAGGATACTGGATCTACCTCAGCGGCTAGATTTGATGGACGGGCGGCGTCTGGTTTATGACCGGCGGTGCCTTTTGCTATGAATAACGACGAACAACGAGGTCATTTTCCTGGTTGACTTACTTGGGCTATTGTGCTTGTCTCGGTGACGACGACCAAGACACTCGATTTGGCAAACGGGGGGCTCTGTTTTAGCAACACCATTTCAGCATATGCGTTCTTCTCTTCTGCTCCTCCGTGGGTCGAACGTCTATTAGAGATGGAAGATGAATGAATCCCTCTCACTCTGCGTGACTCAGTTGACGCATTGAGCTTTCGCTTTTTCTGTAGGGACACATTTCATGGCGTATCCAACATGTAGTTGAGATTCTGCTGCGTGTGCAATGTTGTAGCAGATGTCATCTGTTGCATGGTTGTTGTCGTGTAGTCTATGGAGTAGAGCTGAGGACAAAGAAGCAACCTCGACTCGTTCTCATCAAATAGTAAAAATAGCCATTGAAACATATCGTCCATGTTTTCATCACTTGTAATTTGACTCGAACTCAATTATTGTGCCTGAACTGGACGTTGGAAGTCATTTTGCATGTTCAACGTGCCTGCTGCTTGTCATATTCTCTATTCAGTCATCTCTCTGTGCCACATCTAGTCAGGTTTTGAACCTCCCATCTACAACCACACGTCCGTCCCGCAACCAGCATGGCCGCCAACGTTTTCAAGACGCGAGGCCTGCGTGTTGCAGTCGAAGGCTGCGTGAGTTCTCCCCTGCGAATATTGCCTTCTCACTCGTATTGATAAAATTTGCAGGGCCACGGCACTCTCGACGCTATCTACGCTTCTGTTCGTGAATCGTGCAAGCGTCGTGGATGGGATGGCGTCGACCTCCTCATCATCGGTGGCGATTTTCAAGTATGTATCGGCCATCTTCATCATCTTGTGCAAGTCTGACCGAACCGTTTAGTCCGTCCGAAATGCGGCAGACTTGAGCGTCATGTCTTGCCCCGTCAAGTATCGTCATCTGGGTGACTTCCCCAAGTACTATTCGGGAGAGGCCAAGGCTCCCTATCTAACCATGTTCATCGCGGGCAACCACGAAGCCAGCTCGCACCTATGGGAGCTCTACTACGGCGGCTGGGTCGCTCCAAATATCTATTATCTTGGTGCTGCCAACATCCTCCGCCTGGGTCCTCTGCGCATTGCTGGTCTGTCTGGCATTTGGAAGGGCTTTGACTACCGCAAGACGCACCACGAGAGGATTCCGTTTAACCAAGACGATGTCAAGTCCTGGTACCATGTTCGAGAATTTGACGTGCGCAAGTTGCTGCAGGTACAGACACAGGTGGACGTTGGCCTAAGCCATGACTGGCCCCGAGCCATCGAGATGCATGGCGACAAGGAATTCTTGTTCAAGAAGAAGCCCGATTTCCGACAAGAGTCCAGGGACGGTACGTTGGGTAGTGTAGCGGCAGAATATGTCATGGATCGCCTGAGACCCCCATACTGGTTCTCGGCGCACATGCACATCAAGTTTTCTGCTCTCAAGGCGTACAAGGACAAAGACACCGCTCCGGTCGAGCCAACCACATCGGGAGTCACCTCGGAACCAGCTCCTTCCAAGGAAGCTAATCCGGATGAGATTGATCTCGACATGGACGATGACGACGCTGTAGAAGAGGGCAAAGCGGAGGCCAAAGACCCAGTGGCGCCAGAGGCGAAGGAAGCTGAGACAACCGGGGTCTCGGAAGAGTTGAGAGCTCAGCTGCCCGCGTCGTTCGCCCGACCACAGCCCAAGAAGACCCCAGGCCAGCCAGTCCCAGCTGGCATCACGAACAAGGAAGTCCGGTTCCTAGCTCTAGATAAGTGCCTCCCGGGGCGGCACTTCTTACAGCTCTGCGAGATCCAGCCCTTCAACTCAGAGTCCGCTGCCGAGCAGCCTTCAGGCCAGGACTCACCTCTCTTCAAGTTACAGTATGACCCAGAATGGCTCGCAATCACGCGCGCCTTCCACAAATCCCTCGTTGTCGGCGACCGAACCGCCCAAACACCGCCAGACCTTGGCGAAGAACACTACAAACCCCTGATTGAAACCGAAAGGGAATGGGTTGAGGAGAACATCGTCAAAACTGGGAAACTGGATGTCCCGGAAAACTTTCAAATTACGGCACCGCCATATGTTTCTGGGACCCCGGAAATCGTGGACGAGCAACCAGAGGAATATACAAACCCTCAGACCGTGGAGTTCTGCGAGCTGCTGAGTATCGAAAACCTTTGGAATGGGAGCGAAGAGGAGAGGCAAGAGAGGAAGGCACAAGGTCCACCAGAATCAGAGAGGCGCAACTTTGGTGGCGGCAGAGGGCATGGGCATGGACGGGGAAGGGGAGGTGGTCGAGGTAGGGGTGGAGGAAGAGGGAGAGGAGGAGGTAGGGGGAGAGGGCACAGAGGAAGATGGTAGCGAATATGTTGTTGAGCATGGGAAGCGATTTTCAGCAGAGGACTATGGTTACGACCAGCCATAGATGAGCTAGGCCTTGTAAATGCCCCATTGTCGTCTTGTGTTAAAGCTCATCACTCGCTCCCCGATGGAACTGGACGGAGTCGGCTGAATTGAGGAACTTGCTTACAGGTTTAGCGGGGTACTTTGCCGCTGGAGACTGCTGTTTCAGTAGTACTTCTCTTCGTGAATCCTCGTTCAAAGTTGCTGTGCACATTTCCTGGGTATCTGAGGTTGTGAAGCCGCCAGACGTTCTCCCGAGTCGCCTTACTACCTACCTACTTACCTACCTACGCAGTACCTACCTAGTTGCCTACCCTGCGAATGAGAGTTATAAGACAAAATGGCAGAACCCCAACCATTCACCTACCACCCACTCCCATCACCATCCAACATCAGACTGCTGTCTCGCGATGGTCGAGAAGCCGACGGCAGGCTACGCTTCACTATTCAGGCCTACGACATTGAAAATGAAGAGGTCCAGTATCACTGCCTGTCGTACACATGGGGCAATCCCTACGCGAACGGCGTCTACGCCATCGACTACTTTAACTCGGTCAACTCGCTGTATCAGCCTGAGAACATGGTTCCTATCCTAGTTAATGGGCAGGTACTACGCATCCAGAAGAACCTCCATGACGCACTGAGCACGATCCCTCAAACGGCCTACGTGGATGAGCTGAATCGCAGGGTTGGACTGGGGAAAACGTATCTGCACTACGCTGCCGAGCAGGGCTATTCCATGCAGGAGAACATCAGACGGGGCGCCAAGGTAGACGTTCGTGATGACTGTGGCCGGTTGCCTCTTCACTATGCAGCAGAAAACGGACATGTCGAATGTGTGGACGTCTTGTGCGCAGCTGGGTCGTTGCGGGCGGCCAAGGACACCGAAGGTTCCACGGCCATGGACCTTGCCAGAGCTGGCGGTCACGATGCGGTGGTGTCTTTGTTGGAAAATCTTCAAGGACGGCCTGACCCCGAAGAGCCGGAGATCGTTCAGAACTCGTCTGGGGCCGACGACCTCATCTGGGCCGATGCGATCTGCATCAACCAGGGCGACATTTCGGAAAAGAGCACGCAAGTCGGCATGATGGACAGGATTTATTCCAAAGCTACGTTCGTTCTGGCCTGGCTCGGTCCTCAAGATAGCGAGACACGTATGGGACTCGACACCCTGAAGACACTCGCGACAAACCTGGACAAGTTCCAGAGAAGCCAGATTGTACCCTACGCCGGGAACGATAAGGAGAGCTACGAAGCTGCAGAGATCCCTTTCGTATCACGCCGCGAATGGGTAGCACTTGCGTGCTTCTTCCAACGTCAATGGTTCAGACGTGCCTGGATCGTCCAGGAAGCCGTTCTGCCGTACACATTGGTCATGTTCTGCGGCGAGCAGAAGATCTCCTGGTACCAGCTAGGGACCGTAGCTGATGGCATTCGGTACCTCGAGGCTCGGTTAAGCACATCATGGAGCAGGGCTTTTGTGCCGGAAGATCAGGTGTCCGTGGCGGTGGAATGGAACATGGCCGAGATCTACAAGTGGAGGACGCACCTCAAGGCGGCAACGGGAGAGGACCAGCATCTGGCAACAAAGACCAGGGAATACTTTACCCTGGAGGAATTGATACACTGCTTCTGGACATTTTCAGCGTCGGAGCCGAAGGACAAGGTGTTTTCTTTGTATGGTCTGCTGAATGTCTTCTCCGACAAACGACGGGAGACTGATTATCGACGGTCTTTGGCGAGTGTCTACGCAGGGGCAGCACGGCAGATCATGCTCGGGAATGGAAACTTGAGTATACTCTTGAGCTGCATTTATTCCAAGAATCGACGACCGGAGTTGCCCAGCTGGGTTCCGGACTTTGGTTTACAGGGCCTCAACTCGATCCCAAGCCAATTTCAGGCAGACAAAGGATTGGCCTATCAACCAGTAGTGCCCACGAAACTAGATGACCCAAGGTTGAGGGTCCATGGCATTTACGTGGGTAAGATACGCCAGGTGGCAGGAAGACAAGGCGCAAGTCCTGGTGAGAAGTTTTTCTTTGACCCATCATGGTTGAAGTTGGCTCTGTCTTTGAAGGCTGAGGACAAGAAGGTAGGCGAGGAGGGAGGAGGAGAGGGTGATGGCAAGACGACTTCCCTCACCGAGACTCTGTGGCGGACGCTCTGTATGGACATGTCATATGGAAGCTTTTTCGACGTCAAATTCGGCTTGAAAGCGCCTGATGACTTGGGCCACCAGTTCAAAATCTTCATGCTACTCTTAATTCTAGCCAAGGCGGATTCCTTGTTTCTCGATAACGCAGGGATTGAGAATGGCTTTACACATTGCGACTGCATCATCCTGGATAATAACTACGACCCGTTCACGGAACTGGCTTCAGTGCTCGACGATCTCGACAGGCTGGAAGCACACGACGGGGAACAACGTTGCACCCCGTCCCGGGTCGAGGTTCTCACATTGTGGGATAGTCTCAACTACACGGCAGGTCGCCTCATCCATGCCAACGCTGATGGCACCGCCGTGGATCTCTACCCCCCGTCCGAGGTTATCGAGGGCAAGGCGAGATATGTCGGCAATGGCAGCGTGGAGAAGCGTTCTGGGATCTTTCGGAGGTGCAGTGGCTTTGCGAATGCGTACCACGTTGCCTACGGCGGCAGACAGCTATTTACTCTTGATGATAGATACCTGGGCTTGGGACCTCTGTCCTGTCGGGCTGACGATGAGGTCTGGATCTTAGCAGGGCTGGGAACGCCAGCGGTTCTGAGAAGTGTAGGAGAAGAGGAATCAGAGGCGACGGGGAAAACTGTGGAAGAGTTGTTGAGTGACGTCTCATTGGATGAGAAGAAAGTTGTTGGTGAACAGTATCGTTTGGTGGGAGCAGCATATATCCAAGGGATGATGGACGGTGAGGCAGTGAATTTGGGTGGCGGGATGGAGCTGAAGGACATTGAGCTTGTATAATATTTGATAAATTTAACCGTTTTGAATACCCATCGGGACCATGGAATGAATGCTGACCGCATTAGGAATTCGGCCGTCATATGGAATTCCCTAATCGAGTTTCATGAATTTGGCCGTTGAAAGCCAGATTGGAGGAGGACGGGGTAAACCCAGAGACGTTGAAGTGGTGGGGTTGAGCAACCGTGGCAACCACGCCCAATTAGGAAATCAAGTAAACAACGACCGTTGGGTTTGGTGGGCGGGCACTCAGGGAAGGTATTACCTGGTACCTACTTTCGTCATCCACCCACCCTTCCTTCAGGTACCAAACTTACCTACAACGAAAACCTAGGCTTCCGTCACTCTCTACCTACCAACGGCATCCCAACACACCCACCCACCTCAGCAGCAATAACCATTCTACGACGCTCACAAATCCTTTTTATCTCTCACGCGCCGAGGCCGAAGAAGCAAGACCAGCCTGACTCCTGTCTCTCGTTTGTCTCCCTCCTTCGTATGCCACCGAATTGCCCCGCTAACCGCTGGAATGCAGTATCACGTCCTCGTTGAAACCGCCCACCTCCCTCATCGTCGACATCAACCGCCGCCCACGATGGCCCAGTTCTTAACCACCGTGTTAGTTCTCCCCCGAAGTCGCCCTCACTCACACTCTCACCTCTCCCATCATGTCCTGTAACCACGCGCCCGTCATGTTTCGATACCTGAGCCCCAAGTCCCTCTCCACGATGCATGGGATGGAGACGACCATCATACCCGTCTCACTCTCCGCGGACCCTATGCCGCTCGTGGCCGATGTGATCATTGCTGACCCTGAGCCTGAGGAGGACAGTAACCAGCGGACGAGAAACCAGTTCCGCCCGCGTGCGGGCAAGGGTGGTGCGGCCAGCTACCAGTTGCGACAGTATGCCGAGGTGACATTGGGTGGTGGCAGCTTGCGCAAGGTTGTCAAGCTCCCAGAGGGCGAGGACGAGAACGAGTGGTTGGCAGTCAACAGTGAGTGGTGGACAAAGTGCACCGCGGCGGTGTGGAGAGAGGACTGATCGTCGAGCGCCAGTGGTGGATTTCTACAACCAGATCAATCTGCTCTATGGAGCCATTACCGAATTCTGCTCGCCGCAGTCGTGCCCGGAGATGAAGGCCACAGACGAGTAAGACGACGATCTAGCATGGTTTCGTTTCCAAGTTCAGAACTGATGGGGATAGGTTCGAGTACCTCTGGCAGGACAACGAGAACTACAAACGCCCAACTAAGATGCCGGCTCCAGCATACATCGAACAGCTCATGACATGGGTTCAGTCCAACATTGACAACGAACAAGTCTTACCAAGCAAAATCGGTAGGATGACCTTTGACACAACTCGGAGATGCAGACTTTGCTGACTTGGTGTACCCCAGGTGTCCCATTCCCCAAGTCCTTCCCTGCACTGGTCCGCCAAATCTTCAAGCGCATGTACCGCGTCTACGCACACATCTACTGCCACCACTACCCTGTTATCCGGGAGCTCGGCCTGGAGCCGCACCTAAACACGAGCTTCAAGCAGTACGTGCTCTTTGTCGATGAGCACAGCTTGGCGAGTGGCCGGGACTACTGGGGCCCTCTAGGTGACTTGGTCGACAGCATGCTGAAGAGTGATTAATCGCGAGGGGTGTGAACGCCGAGAGACGA
This sequence comes from Fusarium robinianum, assembly GCA_013623725.1. Taxonomy (NCBI): domain Eukaryota; kingdom Fungi; phylum Ascomycota; class Sordariomycetes; order Hypocreales; family Nectriaceae; genus Fusarium; species Fusarium robinianum. The sequence continues at coordinate 107,039 of JABFFI010000411.1, read as the reverse complement.
AAGGCAATTCGTTGATGAGGGGATATTGGGGAGTTTTTGGCGTTCCGGATAGGACTCTAGAGCTTACAGGGAGCTTGTTAATTGAACGACCATTATGATGCAGCAACCCGACAAGGGCAAACTGTAGGAGGATAGTGATATGATACAATGAGCACGGATTCTTTCAATTCCAGGCCATGACAAAAATTGTGATCAATCTTGAACTCACGAGTGAACAATAAGTAATTTCTCACTCATTACCTACTCATTAGCCACTCTCATCAGCAATCCTTCCTCCACCCATTCATTACACACAAAATACCAAGAGTAAAGTGAGGCCTTTTGTTATGTAATCTCCATCCAAAAAGTGGATGCCTTACCACCAGCCCCCAGGCATCCACGCCCGAAAATTGCCGAGAGTAACAACCTCCAAGACTTATCGAAAACCCGGAGCTCGACGACCCTACAGCCGAAACCTCCCATCACATCTCCCCCATCACCCTCAATTCCTCTTTCCATCACCAGCCGCCATGTTCTCGCGACAGGTCCTCCGCTCCGTCCGGGCTGCCGCCCCCCAGCGAGCCCTCTCCCTCCGCGCCGCCGTCCCTGTCCGATCCTTCGCCGCCGCGGCTACCGCCGACGTCAAGACCCCCGTGGCCGTGTTCGGCGTTGATGGCACTTATGCCACCGCTCTGGTAGGCCTTCGCTTTTAGTCCACCATCCCCCCCCCCCTCTACCAGCGCCGGCTCGACGACATCAATCGCGATAGAAGGGGGTTTTCTTGGGGCAATTGCGATGTAGATGGGACTCAATTGGCTTCATTACACCATTTTCTCGCACTCCCCCGCGATGTCGTCGTGCCGGGCCAATGGATCGCGTCGTCGCTGACTTTGTGATTTTTTTTTTTGCGTCAATTTAGTACACTGCCGCCGTCAAGACGTCGACCGTCGACCCCACGGCTACGGCCCTCGCCACCCTCGGCGCCATCCTCGCGAAGGATCCCAAGCTCGTGGCCATCCTGTCGGCCCCGACCCTGAGCGAGACTGACAAGGCCGCCATCGTCGAGGAGCTCGAGAAGCAGGCTGGTGCTGGCAACGCGACCGTCAAGAACTTCCTCCAGACCCTCGCCGAGAACAACCGCCTCGGCCTCCTGCCCGGCGTCTGCGACAAGTTCAGCACCATCATCTCCGCCGCCCGCGGTGAGGTCGAGGTCACCGTCACCAGCGCCCAGGTACGTTCTGTTCGGAGTTGTCGGAGCTAGGAAGTGGATTGGAGGGAAAGCTCTCGGAGGGAGCAATTGGCCACCACGACGTGCCGCCACGCGTGCGGAAGGATATTGGATGGAATAATTGAACTGATTAATCGTCCCTAGACTCTTGACCGACGAACCCTGAACCGATTGGAGTCCGCCGTCACCAAGTCCGCTTACGTCGGCCAGGGCCAGAAGCTCAAGGTCACCAACACTGTACGTCCCAACCCGAAGCAAACCGATCCTCCCCCATAAACCGACCGACAAAGAACACCCTCGCTTCCTCAACCCCCCGTTCCTCCCCTCCCAATCTAACCCCCCCAATCGCAGGTCAACCCCGACATCATCGGCGGACTCGTCGTCGAGATCGGCGACCGAACCATCGACCTCAGTGTCTCCGCCCGCATCGCCAAGATGAACAAGCTCCTCACGGACTCCCTGTAAAACAACCCCCTCATAGCAAAACCAAACTCGATTTAGTTGTGTCTCCTCGGCCTCGTCTTCGTGTTGGGGGAGCGCCCCTCCACCCAGACCAAACGGAGGCCACGCAAACGGCTCCCCGACCTTATTTTGTATCCCCGGGCGGCGGGGGGGAGTTTTGATGGAAAGAATAGTGTAGGAGGAGGGTGTGTATAAGGGCGATGCAATAAATGCTGTTCCCAATCAAAGTCCTTTGTGCACATACCGGCGTGACTCCAACATGGTCCTACAGAATGCGATTGGGATGGAAGAGGAATACCAGCAGCCCTGCGGACTGGCCAGCAACCCACATGACTTATCCAGCTGAAGTTCTCAACATGAGCGCTTTTTTTTTTGGGGGGGGGCTCTGAATCCGCAGTCCGTCGACAACTATTCCAGGATGCAGAATGGACACCAATGGCCCGGGGACATATCGTCATTTCGACATTTCCAATTACATGATGATATTACTGGACTACTTCAGAAACGACCATGACGATTTGAATTCCAAGCTATGCCTGCTGCGGATGCCCACCACATATCGGGATTTTAAGAAGTCTTGCCTTGACAAATCTAGATGCCTTCTCTTGATAGCGCCATTCCTTATTCTAACCCATGCCAATAACGCTCAAGCTTTCGTCTCGTACTCATCGTCATGCTCGAAGTTCCCCTGCATCCCTTCATCCTTGTATCGATTGAGCTGGTCAGAGACGTAGTTATGCATATGCGCATCGGCTTCAGTTCGAGCCTTAGCCCGGTCTGCATCATCGTGGTGAATCGAGTTTGCCATAGAGCGGACGTCATCATCAAAGTCGCTCCGGGCACTGATCGAACGTGCTGTGGACGATCGCCTGATTCGAGGCATGCCAGAAGGGTGAGGGACGCCCGCCTCAGCGCTCCGATGGAAGACGTCGTCAAAGTAGTGGCCCATCGCGATAGACGGCGTCCGTGGCGTATGGGGAAGACGGCAGTTGACACTAACATCCAATCAGTACACACAAGTCAACTCTATGCAAGTTCAACAACACAACATACCCAGTATCGTGAATCATACGAGCAATGAGTCCCGTCCAGCCACACTGGTGTGTTGCACCCAGGCCTCGTCCACTGTCTCCGTCAAAGAACTCGTGGAACCATAGATAATCCTTCCAGTGCTCATCATAGTCGAGTCGGTCATCGCCGCCATTGATGCTGCGCCTTCCATCATCAGTTCTAGCAAAGAGATGTTGTAGCCGATGCTGGATCTCTTCCGACACCTTGCCCAGGTGCATGTAGTCCCCGCTGCCGGTTGGGCACTCGACTTGGAACTCGGGTCCATAGAACAAAAAGAACCGCTGTAGTGACTCGACAAGCAGAAAGTTGACACACAGCCAGATGGGACCTCTCCAGTTGCTATTTCCGCCAAAGAGGCCGCTGTCTGAATCACCCGGGACATAGCCCACGCAGAACTTCTGCCCATTGACATCCATAGAGAAGGGATTCTCCTTGTGATATTTTGACAAGGATCGAATTCCATGGTCACTGAAAAACTCGTCTTCGTCAAGCATGCGCTTGAGAATCTTCTCGAGTCTGTCCTTGCTGACAATAGACAGCAGGAGTCTGTTCCCCTTTCCTCGCTTTCGAATGCTGGCCATGTTCCGCTCTGCCAGATCGCACCGGTTTTCGATGAACCAGTCTACCCTCTTCTTGAATGAAGGAAGTTTGTTGATCAATTCAGGCTCCAGGGTGATAGTCGCGTAGAGGGGAATTAGTCCCACGAGGGACCTGACAGGCAGCTGCTGGATCCAAGGACCGCCCCAGGAGATGGCATCATAGTAGAAGCCGTCTTCCTCGTTCCAGAGTGACTTCTCGTCCTTCTGACCAGTACGGAAGGTCATGGCATCGCTGATGAAGATGAAGTGTTCAAAGAACTTGGATGCGATGTCCTCGTAGATTCGTCGATGCTTGGCCAGTTCGAGGGCGATGTTGAGCATGGACAAGCAGTAAAACGCCATCCATCCAGTACTGTCCGCCTGCTCTAGGACACCCCCAGTTGGAAGGGGCTCGGAGCGGTTGAAGAGGCCAATGTTGTCAAGACCAAGGAAACCTCCCTCAAACACGTTTTTGCCATCTGCGTCCTTTCGGTTCACCCACCAAGTGAAGTTGAGAAGCAGCTTCTGGAACACTCGCTCCAGAAAGTCAAGATCTTGGCGGCCGTACAACTTCCGCTCGATCTTGAAGGTCCTGAACGTGGCCCAGGCATGGACAGGAGGATTGACATCGCCAAAATTCCACTCGTACCTAAGAGCCCAGTTGTCAATTTTCCGTATTCTCACACACGGCAAGCTGAAAGGCAATGTGACTCACGCTGGAAGCTGTCCATTTGGATGGCAGTACCATTCCCGAGTAAACAAGTCAAGCTGCTTCTTAGCAAAGTCGGGATCAATCATCGCCAATGGAATGCAGTGAAAAGCGCTGTCCCAGGCAGCAAAGAACGGATACTCCCACGAATCGGGCATTGAGAGAATATCATCGCAGTGCATGTGCCTCCATTGCGAGTTTCGCACATCCTTGCGGGAAGCAGGGGGAGGTGGCAAAGTAGGGTCACCGTTCGCCCAATGATCCCATACGAAGTGATAGTGTTGCTTGGTCCACATCATGCCGGAGAATGCCTGCCGTTGGATGTTGCGAAGGTCGTCTGTCATCGGGAGAGGACTCAGCCGGTAATAGAACTCATCAGCCTCCTCCTTTCGGCTCTCGATCACATCATCGAACTCTTCCTCGTCGAGGTACGTGTCGTCTCTCCGAGTGAATCGGAAACGAACGACTAGAAGCTATTTAGTCATGGCCAGTCAACTGAGCGTTTGGGAATAGGCTTACCAGCACACTCTCCCGGGTTAACACCGCCATCCTCGTTGAAGTTGAACCAGGCTGCGCATTTAGTTCCGGTTTTAGCTGGGTTAACGGCGCCCTTTTCGCCATCCACGATATATCGGTGGAATGCATCCTTTACGTAAGGCTGCTTGTTCTCCTGTTCGTATAAGACTTTGAAATTGGTGTCGTTCTCCGTGAACAGCATCTGAGGCATCACATCCTCGCCGCTGGAACCGACACCAGGAGAGGGCGAGCATAGAAAGTAACGCTCCCCCAGGTTCCAATGATCAGACTTGGCCACATTCTCGTCGTAATACTTGATGGAGGGCTTCTTGTCCTCAGGTTCTCGGCCCCAACTCCACGTGTTTCGGAACCAGACGTGGGGGACGATGTGCAACGGAGCAGGGTCGGGGCCCCGATTCCAAGCCGTGACGCGGAACAGGAGTTCGTCAGGATCGTCGGTTTCTTTAGCAGTCTCAATAAAGATGTCCCAGTACCTGTCTTCGTCAAACACCCCAGTGTCGGTGATCTGATACTCCTTGTCCTGCCGTGTGCGACGGGCGTTCTCGTCGAGGAGGTCCTTGTAAGGGAACGGCTTCTGTGGGTACTTGTAGAGGAACTTCATGTACGAGTGCTATAGGCGTCGGTTAGTCGGCAAGCATGATCATTGGGGCGCCGGGATGGTAATTACAGTCTGTCGGTAAGAGGTCAGCTAATGTTGACTTCACAAATCATGATTGGGGTGGAGGGCATGTACTCACCGGAGTGTTGTCGACGTGGAAATGGGCCTCTTTGATACTTTCGCCATGATTACCCTGGGGGTTCGAAAGGCCAAAGAGACGTTCTTTGAGAAATTCGCTGAAGAAGGGTCAGCGGCTATGCATGTGTACCGTCAAGGGAAAGTGGAAGACGGACTCTTCCTCGTTCCAGAAACTGAAGCCTATATTCTGCCATCCATGAGTGTCTGAAACTCCAGCGATGCCATCTTCTCCCCAACGAAAGGCCCGGGACCGCGCATGGTCGTGGGGAAAGTCTGGTTGCGGGTGTCAGTTGAGGCGCAAGGTTCAAGTAGGACTTGCTGAATACGTACGGCTCCAGGCATCGCCATCATGGCTGTAGTCCTCTCTGACTAGAGCTTGGTCAGCAATTGACTCTCGTGAAAATGTGCCAGATCGCTATAGAGGTCAGCGCTGGGGTAGGAGAAGCCTACCAGTTGCCCATTGCCTTTCAGCAACGTACGGGCCCCATTTCTTCCAATACTTAGTTCGGTCGCGATCCTCCTTGAGACGTCTCTCTTCCTCTGTGAGGTACTCGTGGCCGTCGAAGACTACCATGGCAGACAACAAGGGCTCGACGAGGGGTACGAAGCACGGCGATGATCGGCGAGGGGTAGCAACTGTTGTTGAGGTGGGGAAACGGGATCAATTGGAACGGGTGGGGGAAGACTAGAGAAGCGGGAGAGAGCTAGATGAGTCGGTCTCTGAGGTGAGTGATGCGTAGGTAGTCGGTGGAGGAGAATGGAGGATGGAGGATGAAGAATGGAGAAGAAGAAGAAGAAGTAGAAGAAGAAGTAGAAACAAGGAAAAAGAGAAGAGATACCTCGAGGCTGAAGTTATCCAGACCTTGCCTTTGGTACAGGTTTGGTATGGTAACGGTAGAGGTAGAGGTAGAGGTTGATGGGTAAGGTAAGTTATGAAAGGGTTAATGATTCTCCTCCCTGTTTCTCGGGAAGAGAAGATTGTGGCGAGGAGAGAAGGAGAGAAGGAGATCATCCGGAGCAAGGAAAAAGGGAAGGAGGTCGAGTTGGTTGGGTTGCCTTTTATTGGGGGGGGAGAATACACCAAAACTGACCATCACCACGACTCTCCCATCACTACCACCAATCAACAACAAGAAAACTCGCAAGAAAAGCCGCCCAAAAGTGCATTGAAAGTGCACAGTCATCTATTAAAGCGCTCATGTTGGTGGCGCGCTGCCACAATTTCCGTCTGTGAATCACAGTCGATGTAAAATTGAGCTGACAGCTTGTCTCGCACCTGGTCGCCCCAGGAGCCAAGGCCTCCCTCTGTACGTGGACGCGTTTGCTCTTCGGCAGTGTGGTTGCCTCGTCCGTGACTGAGAAAATCATACACAAAGGCTCGTTAGGTGTCATGTTGAGATAGAGCATCAGAGTGGTTGTTGAGATCTACCTCCCCTATTGAGCGATTCATGTCTAGCTGCCAGTCAGGCGGGCAACTCTCCAACCTCCGGTACGTGGATTGGACATCATACAAGCCCAAGATTCGGGATTTCTCGAGCTTCTTCCTTCTAGAATGTTTCTCCCAAAACGTGCTAGGAGCGCACAGTAAGTCATCCTCCCCAACGCCAGCCACGTTTGTTGTTGTACATGTTGTTACACTTGCTGACGGCGGTGATACTGAATCATCCTCCGGTCAACCCATCACCGGTCAAAGCAGTACCGGCCCTACCCTGACTTCCTCGCGACGTCTCCTGGCTTCCGCTACCTCCCACAGCTTCCTTTTTCGTTTCCTCTCCGCCTGTGACTTGGCGAAGTGACCCCGAGCACCATGCTTGATCTTCGTGATCATGTCGGCGGCTTTGCCCTTGGTCAGATCATCGGCCGTTAGAGGTTCCTCTTTCTTACGAAGCTTGTTGATAAAGTCAAGCTGGCCCTGGGTACATGGTAGAGATCGCCATCTCTGATATCGATGGATGAATGAGTGAGGGTACTTGTTAGCCGCGAAGCTGTCCGCCCCATGGACCGCGTCCAGAAATGTTGAGGCAGTTAGGATCTCCTGCGGTGCCGCGAAGGGGGAGGTCATCTTGCCGGCCGGGAGAGCCCGTACCTCGACTGCTCGATACAGAGGCTCTGTCGTTCGTGCTTCTCCCTCTATCCTCTCGATCCGGACATACGAACCGCCTGGGGCGCCGAGGATGAACTTCTCCTCTCCGACCTGAACCCAAGCATTCTTGCTGATGGCGCGGATGTGCTTTTCCCCGGACGTGTCGGCAATGAGGTCCAGGATGCTTTCATAATCCGTAAATGTTACTGAATCGGATGGCCCCGGGCCTTTGGATGTGTGGAACTCGAGAGGCTGGCCCGATTCCCCATGGTTGTGTTCCTTCGCAGCCTTCATCTTGATCATATCGCCGACTTTGGCCTTGTCCACCAACTGATTCGGATCCAAGCCAAATAGCGTGGGCGTGGTCACGATCCCCGTGTCTAGACTCGAGACGAGGTCGATGATGTGGCAGTTCTTTTTCCCCGGCGAAAGTCGCATGCCTCTGCCGATCATCTGAACAAGCAGGTTGCGTGACCGCGTAGGCCTCGCGAGCAGAATGCAGTCAATATTGGGAATGTCGGTGCCTTCGGTGAAGACACCACAGTTGACCAACACTGGGAACTCCCCCCTCCGGAATGCGTCGAGAGTCTCGCCTCTTTCGACTTTGTGCGTATCTCCTGTGACATATCTCGCATCGTATCCATATTTTCGGAATCGCTCCGTTAACTCGACTACGTGTGCCACATCGACACAAAACACCAGTGTTGACTTCCTACCAGCGGCCTTTGCCAGCCAGCTTCGCACCGTCAGGTCGTTGACCACGTCGGTATTGACGGCCTTGGAGAGTTCACTGGCCTGGAAATCTCCAAAAGCACCGCTTTTCACCTTGGATAGGTTGACCTCTGAGTCGACTGTTGTAAAGATGACATCCGACAGCCACTTTTTCGAGATCATGTCGACATAGTCCTTGTGATAGACAATCTCGTCAATGGCCGCACCAAGCCGAACGCCATCGAATCTTGAGAAAGTGGCAGAGACGCCGACCAGATAGGGGGATGTCTCCCGTTTCTCCTCCAGTCCGAAATGGCGGAGGGTTTGCAAGTAACCGGGCGCAACGATATGATGCGCTTCGTCAACGAGCACCAACTTGAATCGAGAAGCGTCGAATTTTCCTAGTCTGTCTTTGGAAATAATGCTCCGGACGCTTGCGATAGTGATGTCGGCAGTCCCTGTGGCATGGACGGAACCCATCTCAATCTCGATCCTCTTGTCCGGATACGCTCTCTGACAATGCTTCGCTGCTTGCTCTACTAGTTCACGACGATGCGCCAGAATCAATGTCTGTCGGGCATACTCAGACCGTGGCGGAACATGGTCGATGAGTTCCGTGAAGATGACCTGGGAAGGGGTTATTCAAGAGCCCGAAGTCATTGAGCCAGTTGACTTACAGTCTTACCACTTCCTGTGGCTAGTGATACGCCTACTCTCTTGTGACCACCCTTGAGTGAGTCTAGAACTGAGTTGATGCATTCCTCCTGATAGTCCCTAAGTTGTAACTTGGGTTGGTCAAGGGCCACAGTTGATTTAAATAATCGGAATGACTGGGGCTTGGCTGTAAACACGCCAACCCCTACAGTCGGCCGGGAAAGACATCTTATTACGGCCCGTAGCATTGCACATGGTGGCCTGCGTAACGCAAAGATACTCATGTGATTCGGATGCGAGGTGGCCAAGAATAGTCGGGAACGACGTTGAAAAGGTGTTTGATCAATCCCTGCAGGGTTATGTAAGCAACTAACTAACTCCATAATAAGACGGGAGGCGAACTTCGAAACTCCTCAACATTCACTCATCTGGCCTTGTCATCTTTTGCTGGGCCCCCCCGTATTCACTTTCAAGGTCGAGCCTCGACTTTTGCTCTGCCTCTGCTACCATGTTTTCGCTTTCTCAAACCCCCTTTCTCGCCGTCAACAAGGAGGGAGCATGGATTCAGACGCCGACCCTTACTCCCTCCACGCGGAGGAAAACGGTCATCTTGACGTTTCGTCTGCAGAGTTGAAGGCCGAGATTCGGCGAGAGACCACATATGAACTGAAAGCAGAGAAATATACATATCAATCTGATAGTTCTTACGGCGAAAGCGAGGAGGACGAGGCAGAAGCCGCCTACGTTAGCGACGAGGAAGATGGCGATCATCCCTCTCTCAAACGGCCTGCGGAAGAAGATATCGTGGATCGTGCTTTTAAACGACACAAAGGAGTTCTGAATACGGGCTATCTCGACTTGCTCAACGGCGATATTCAAGATGCGGCAAACCGAGTCTGTCTCGCTGACCAGGTAGACTGTGGCTCGAGTCAGTTTGGCCTCACCCTCTGGTCGTCTGCGGAGAAAAACCTCTTCTTTGAAGCCGTAGCCCGTCTCGGGCGCGATGATCTGCCTGGAATTGCGTCCCGCATTGGCACAAAGAGCGAAATTGAGGTCCGCCAATTCCTTAATGTTCTCCAGAGAGCCCAGCACCTTCGACGCAGTGAGGCCTTCCGTCCGGCCATCGAGTTCTCCGAATATCCGGCGGCAATCGAGCTCAGCCAACAGTGCTGCCATGCTCTCGACGAAGCGGCGGATGCCATCTCTGTACGGCAAGAGCGCAAGGAGGAGCAGCGGGAGGAGAGCAAATGGGGTGGTTGCTGGGATATCACACCGCAGATTGCTCGCTCACTCGACAAAGGCGAGAGCGTTGCCGAAGGCCAGAATCTTTCTTCTGCCGGGCTCTTTAATCTCCACAACTGGTTGATGCTCTCTGATCGCATCTTCATGAACTCCTCCATTCCTAGCGAGAACTGGAACTTCATCGACAACAAGCCGCCGTCAATGTGGGCGACTACCTATGAGGATTTCCAGTCCTTGGCCGTATCGATAACCAGGCGACTTGTACAAACCACCATCTTCCTCAGCATGTCGAGAATACGCGCCAAGAGAGAACACGTCCCATCGACACGCGCAATCGTGAGGTTACAGGACGCCGAGGCAGCAATCGCTTCCCTTGGCTTGCAGCCCAACTCGCGTGAGTTCTGGCGCACATGCGCGCGGCGGCTCCGGCTCGATGTGCTCCAAGAGCCTCCAGACCGAGACGAGGAAGCTGAGCAGGAGCCCCTGAGCTTCGATAGAGTCGAGGAACTCTTGACAGGAATAGAGGGCGTCAAGCCCGAGACGGATCCTAAGCCAGAGTACGAACCGCCTACATTATACGTCAAAGATGATGATACGACGCCTCTCGATACGAGCAACTGGGACACCACCGAACTCGACTCCCCTCTGGAAGTGTCCGACGAAGAAGAAGCCGCGATCAACCAAGAAGCAGTCGAAGTCCTTCAGTTCTCCGCCGCCGACTTTCCCGACACACACCGCAAAAAGCAGTCGCTGAGGAACAGGATCGCAACGGAGCGCCGTCAAGAGAGGTACGCCGAAGAATGTGACCAGCACGCGAGCTGGCGCGCCGAGGCGGAGATGTGGGAGCTCCTAGCGAAGAAGCCACCGACAGATCTGCCCAAGGTCCCGGAGCCAGGGCCGCTGCAGGTGTCAAAGCTGGAAGTCGACAGCATCTTCCCCATAGGACGGGATTGGAGGAGCAAGGCCAAGTTTATTAGCGAGTGGGAGACGGAACCGACAAAAGAGAGCCATGATGGGTGACATAAATTAGAGGGAAAGGAGAATTATACGGGTTATATCGAGGCAAGCAGCATTCATAGCAGACCCGTGGACAGGACGAATACCCAGATGCATACATGGGATAACACGAGATTGATTTTGATACATCAACGGTTCCATTATTTCTAGGGTATCTAAGCCATCTTCCAATATCAACTGAGGTTCCAAGAACGTTATTCATACATTCTTCTTGGCCTCCTCTACCGTCTCCCTCTTCTAGTCCTGCCCCTCGCCCTCGCAGCCGCGGCACGCGTTCTCCCAGCGCCCCTTGTTGATCTTGATACAGGAGTCCCGCTCTCCTCGGCACTCTCCTCATCTTCCTCACTTGAACCGCTCTCATCTCCATCATCTGCCTCCTCTTCCTCTTCCGTCGTATCTGCCTTTTCCGACTTCTCCGACTTTTCCGCCTTCTCTGCCCTCTCTTGTTTCTCTTGTTTCTCTTGCTTTTCCTGCTTCTCAGCCTTGGTCTGGCTAGTTCCCTTCTTCCTGTTCCGCGAGCCCCTCTTCGTTCTGGGTGCCGGAGAAGGCGCGTCGGTGCCGTCCTCCGTATCATCTACAGAGGCGCCTCTAGCCTTTGCATCTCCGCGCTTGCGCTTCTTTGGGGGGGAGGGTGGCGGGGAGAGGTCGAGTTGTGCGGGAGAGGTAGGTGCTTCGCTGGGGTCTGCGCGGGCCCTTTGCATCATGGAATCCATGAATTGCCCTTTTGGTAAAGAAAATTCGACGTATCGGTCTTCGGATTCGTCGTCGTCAAAGTTCTCTCGTTCGTCGATTACTTCGAGATTGTAGTACGTTCGGAGCTTCTGCCAGATGTAGGGGATTCGAGTATGATGATACAGGTCGGGATCAAAACCATGGTTTCGCAAGTGTTCTGATATTGCTATCATCCGAAAATGCTTGTGCATGCCTGGGGACAGGTAGTTAGAAGCTGGAGTCGCCTTGCTAGCATCCAAATGCGAGAGCTTACCAGCTGGTTTCCAACGAATGACGCCCTTGAATAGAGAGGCCACTTGATCATCCGTCCATAGCTCATCGTAATCGTTATCGGGCTGTTTCGGCTCTGTCGTGTCCTCCTTGTCGCCAGCCTGGGGGGTATCGACGTCCATGGCATCTTCATCGCGGGCAGGTGTTGGGGTCGCTGCAGCTTGTGTGCTACTTCGAGCACCGCGCTTTCTTGGAGCCATATTGTATCGGACGAGGCAAGCTGCGCGTTGAAGATCTAATTGTCTGGATAAATATGTGATGTTGCGAGGGGAATGGGTGATTTAATGATTGACTTGAGTGTGTGCTGAAAGAAGCTAGAAAAAAAAGTTGGAAAGTTGCAAGCTGAGCGATCATGAGGGAGGGAGAGGGACCTGCCATGGACATGAGATCATTTGAGACAACCTTGGACTGGACCGCCAGGGGCCTCAAGGCGCTAAAAGTGCCGATTGGTGGGTGCTATTTAGCGGCAGTGTCGCTAAAACTGGGCGCGTTCAGCACCTGTAATTAGACGCGTCGTGGGGGAGCTGAGGTCGGGTCCCGGGGGTCACTGCCCGTGCGGACTTCCGTTCTCAACGGGGCAGACCAACTTAACTTCATCTCTGAGATGCCTCTTGTTCACAACCAACCATCAGAGTCCTTACTTCATGCGCCATCACCTAATGCGTAGGGCTAAAAGCTCTTCAAACTATGAGAATGGCTGATGATGAGGATAAATCGGATGTCTTCGCCATCCCCGACTTTTGGCAAACCTCTAAATGGCTAGCTGAGTTGGGTACAGACGCTGATGAGTCGAACCCCTTCTTCCCAAGTAGTCTCAAAAGTAGGCTTCTCTAAATCGCATGAATTGCTTCATTCTAGCTAACAGTCTCACCCAAGGCCATGTCGAGCCCAGTCTAGTACAACTCGCGCCTACCGATCCCGAGCGAATTGGCTTCTTCAAACTTCCATCACTACCCATCACCACTGCCCAAAGCGCTGAATCGGAGACGAACGAAGTGTCGGAAGGTACTCAGACGACCTCCGAGAGCATCAGCGACAATACAGACACCACGACCGAGTTATGGCTAGACCTCGATACGCCGCCGAAAAAGGCCTCTGAGCATAAGACGTGGGATACCTTCCTCGCTGGGACTCCTTCGACTCGCCAACCACCTCTAGTCACTGAAGCTGGCCCGGCTGTCTACGACGCACTACTTTGCTGGTCCATCGATCCCCTCGATATCAAAAACTCCGACGTGCCAGTTGTGGAAGCAAAGGCATACTTCTCCTCTTTACTTGCGCTGACCCTCGGCCAAGAATCGGTATTCTTCCTTCGACAGGACGATGGCCGGTCATTCGCCTCCGCCCTCCCAAAGATGAGGATATCTGGGTATTCCAGGAATGTCCTCCAGGGCCTGGAAAAACAGTGCCGAAGATGCGGATCGATGTTGCTCGATCTGCGATCTTTCGCCCGGTCCACAATCTCGAGGCGTTCCTCCCGGTGTGGTGTCGCACTCGCAAGTGCTCTAGAGCAGATTCTGAAGGACCTCCAGCAAAATGTCGCGGTCTACAGGCATAGTCCCCGGTCACTATTGGAGCTTCAGTCAACGGTCAAGGGCTTGCTGGCGATCCTAGAACCGTTCCGAAGATTGACCTCAAGGCTAAAACGCGGTTACTCAGAAGAAGACGTTCTCTCGATCGTGTTTCATGAGGCTTATTCTGTCGACTACGGCGAGGAACAACTCCGAGAAATCATGCGTGAGGTGCTACGGCGTGTCTCCCGGCCGTGGCTCGAATTCCTCGAGGAATGGATTGGAACCAGACGAGAGGAGGGTATCCCTTTCACGACATCAAACGTTGGCGAAAACAGGGGATTTGTCAAGGTTGAAATGGAGAAATACATGGACGATTTTGGTCAGGAGGTTGAGGAGATCGATTTTCGCCTGGATGAAGACAAGATGCCTCATTTCATGCCTCGCGATATTGCAAAGTCGATCTTTGAGACGGGCAAGAATCTTCGCTTTATTAGGAGCTGCCATCCCAGCCACCCCCTGGCGAACTCGGATCTCATATCAGTCACTCAACCCCCCAAGGCCGAGTGGCTTTATGACTGGGATGCGATTCTGAATCTAGAGAACCGTATCTCTCAATATCGCGACGGCCTCCTGGATGCGATCCGAGAGAGCCGGTCTAATGACCAAGCGACACAAATACATGGATACCTGTCAAGTCACACGAGTGAAGCCGAGCTTCAGTTTTTTGGGGTGGACAAGGACCAGATCGAAGAACGGGTAATGGCGTCGATCAACCAGCTCAACCAGCCTCTAGTGGATGTCAATGCTGAAGATTCCCTCAGTCGTGTTGTCCGTCAGCATCTCTCAGGAGCATACCGATCTCCCAGCAGCAGTTCTGACTTCGCACCGCACTGGTCGCTGCTCCCCGTCCTCTGTTTCGGTGGTATTGCTTCTGCTCAGGCCCAAGTCATCAATCAAGAGAGTCTCCGACTCCTCTTCACCGACCACGACTTGCGAAGTCATCTTAAGATGCAGCGCGATTTTCACTTGTTTGGAAGCGGACTCTTTGCCAGTCGTTTGACCCATGCCTTGTTTGATCCCGACCTCGAAACGGCAGAGAGACACACTGGAGTCGCGCGACAAGGAGGCGTTATGGGCTTGCGCCTAGGGGGTCGGGATAACTGGCCGCCTGCGAGCTCTGAGTTGCGACTCGCCCTAATGGGAGTGCTCGCTGAGAGCTTTGAGACGGACAACGGCTTCGCCAAGGAGAAACTGATAAGTATATCCCGAGACTCTACAGAGTTGCCAGGGGACTTGAGCTTTGCGGTTCGCGACCTGTCACAGGAGGAGATTGAGAAATGCATGGATCCAGATTCACTGGAAGCTCTCGACTTTCTTCGTTTATCATACAAGGCGCCCGTCCCATTGTCGCCCATCATCACACCAGTGATCTTGATGCAGTATGACCGAATATTCAAGCTGCTACTCAAGGTTCTGCGCATGCTCTATGTCGTCAACCAGCTGTTCCGCGATGTCAACAACAGAACAAGCCGCTGGAATGACCCAAGCGATGTTTCGTATCGATTCACCCGGGAAGCGCATCAATTTGTTTCAGGCATAACATCCTATTTCCTTGATGCTGGAGTTGCTCTCCCCTGGCAGGCGTTCGAGGCTCGACTAGATAGAATCGAATCAGACCTGAGGAATCCCAACCCCAACCAGACAGCAGAGAAAGCGGAAGGTCCCGACAGACTCCGAGAATTCCACTCTCGAGTTCTAGACCGGATAATGCTTGCGCTGTTCTTGAGGAAGCGACAACAGCCAGTGTTGAACCTCTTGGAAGAAATCTTTGCGGCTGTGCTTCAGTACGCCAAGTATTCCAGAATGCAGGCATTGGGGCGCAGCCAGGCTCTGGATGAGGCAGCTCAGGATCCGGGGTCCATGTATCGAACCTTCAAGAAGAAGGTCCAGATATTTATCACGGTGTGTCGGGTGTTGACGGAGAAGAGTCGCTCAAATAGTAGTAGAGGGACAGACGATTTGGGATTGAAGCAGGATGGCATAGGAGAAGATCATATGGTTGCTCAATTGTTGATGAAGTTGGATATGAACGACTACTACTCGAGACACTAGATCTAGGGGGAGTAGAGGAAGGAAACCCGCAGTATATTCCGTATCTTTGACGTCGAGTTGAAGGAAATAGGTAGACAGTCATGACAACAAAGGCCAATGACGATATGCCCCGCTCGTGAATAACTACTTGTGCATATAGGAGCTTATAGTGGGTGGCTGCCGAGACTGCCCCTCATCGCGTCCCCACGCGTTTAATTTGTCGTCCACTATCACCATCAACATCACCCAAAAAGCATCAGAACCACCACTACTAGGTGACAATCAAGGACAGAAACCTTGCCACAATGTCTCGATCTAGTGTGGCCGCGCGAAATCTCTCTCTGACAGAGGAGCTCGAGAGACTAGAGCAATCCATCACCCTAACCCTTCAAGGTACGGGGTAACTAAGTCACCATCTTTTGATACCCGACAGTCCAACTCATCAACAATCTAGAAATCGATCACAACTTCAGCAAATCGCATCGTATCGTCACAACAAGCATTCTACCTCTGGTAGAGCAATATGGAGAGCATTCGCGCGCCGTGTGGGAAGCGTCCAAGGTAACTGGGCACCGTCAGCGAGCTTCAAGACTCAACGCAGCTAACAACTGTCAGTTCTGGAAGCAGTTTTTCGAGGCCTCGGCCAATGTGTCCCTCTCCGGCTACGAGGAGCTCGCCAACGATGACGAATCGGCAAATCTCGAAGAGAGCACAGCGATGAGGGAAGACACCACCGCCGACTACACAGCCCAGCACGGAGAGGACGACCTAACCACCACGACCGGCGCCGAGCACTCTACCTTCCAGGCCGACGAATCACTCCTCGATGATGCGGAACTATCGGGAAGTACACCGCGCCCGCAGACGTCCAAGACCACGAGAACTAGGTTCTCCGACTTACAATCACCCTACGAAGCAATGAAGCGCGAGATGGAGGGCGAGGAGAACAATACAACCGTGCTCGAGGACAACGAGGACTCAACCGTGCTCTTCGCACAACATACCGCGAGGCTGCCCGATATGTCAATGACACCACGAGGTCAATATGAAGCCGACCGGGCAAGCGAGCAGTCAGTGCAACGACACAAGGACCCCCTGCTACATCGCATGCTAGACAAGACCTACCGTCTCCAAGCGACCCCTCACAAGCCCGCCCTGCGCATCTCCCCTCTCAAACAAGAGCCCAAAGAGGAGACATCTGGATGGCAAGACTCGCCTCCTTCGTCGCCCGAGATGGCAGTTCCCACGTTGCGGAGCGAGGCCTTCATGTCTCCCTACAAGAGCAATGCCCGGCAGCGACTCATGGCAGCGACCCAAGGGCCGAGGACTCCCGGTGTAAGCGTGCAGACGCCCGCAACAGCAAAGAAAACACGCGACGTCTTTGCAGAGGAGAGCGCGAAATCTAGCGGCAAGATGAATTATGAGATTGACTGGGAGAGTGATGAGGATGATGATGATATTGATCTATATGCCGGCATGAGTCCACCTAAGACGATTCAGTTCGCTCTGCCGCCATCGAAGCTCTTGCAGACACCTGGTAGGTCGTGTTGCTTTCAGGTTACTAGTATCATAATGCTAATGTTCCGTCAGCGCGCGAGGCAAGCCAAAGGATTGTTGGCGATATCTTGCTAGATGCAGGGGTTGATCCAAACTCGTCCGAGTACAGTCCGACTATGGTCAAGATGAACGAGGATATTCTCAACGATAGTTTTTAGGCTTACAGAGTTCTTAAGGCAAGATGGGAATAGTCGAGTCTATTGTCACTAGAGATTTGCCTTGCTAGACGAAGGAATATACCCCAGGCTACTACTTTGAGTACCTCGAGATCCAAACTATTCAGAGCGTTTTTAACCCACTGCTATCATCTGCTAGAATCACAGCCTCCCCTCCCCCAAGCTTGTCATCATATCGTTGTTCATCAAAGCGTCTCCTACACCATTTTCATCTTGAAAGTAGTCGTGATCAGCACATCGCTCACATGCTGAAGCGGATCTGAGACTTGAGAGCCTGTTTCTGCAGCTTATCCTCCGAGAACGCGGTGTCGGGTTTAGGCTTGTTACCCTTGACGAGAGGTGCCGTGGAAGAGAAGGTTGCAATTGAGGCAGTTTCGGGATCAATGGTCTCGGGGAGAGTCCTCTGTTGCTCCTTTGACTTCTTGCTATGGAAGATGTTTCTGATGAAGGAACTGCCGGGCTTTTGGTCCGATGAAGCACTCATGGCGGCTGGAGGTTCAATGGGTGAGCTTTGAGGCTTCTTAGTTGAGGTGTAAGGCACTTACGAGTGGAGTTGGTGCTGATGTCGTTGTTGCTGGCGTCTTGGGACATGTTGGGGGGCTTTGTAGTCGTCGTGGCTAACAAGTTGTTGTTGATGGTAGTAGAGTGTGCGTCAATCGGCATACTAAAATTCAGGCAAGGAGTTTCTGCCAGGATTCTTTGTAGACTATTGTGGTGGTGTGCCCTGGATAGAAGTCCACAACCCATTCCACCGGCGTGTCTTTATACTTGATGCCGAAATACCGTCTATGTCAAGGTTAATCGCGAATCCAACTCGAGAGCCTCCACTTTCCACTCCTCAAGCCTGTCATGAATAGCCTGACTCCCAGTCGCCGACCTCGATTGCGTGAGTCATGACGCAAATTCATGCCAGCCTTACAAGGCCACCCAAGGATGACGAGCTACTTGATAAGTGTCCTAGAGTAGCTACGTACAAGACTGACGAGTATTGGAGGTGGGTGTAAGCACGACACGCAACGGACTACGTTATTGCTCCGAGTCTTTATCGAATAGGCGATAGTGCTCTGCTTGATTGGGATATGCGGGGAACTCAAGTTGCATCAACATGGGTTATAGAGGGAGGGCGGGTATGTTGCTCTATTGGTTCTCAGAAGTCATTCGGTCGGGAGACAATTCGTGTAAGATCTTTTGATTGACTCATAGGGCTGTTGGTTGGAGTCCTGGGCGAGGATGAGAGACTTTCCTTGTCGTCAAGCAACTCAGGCCCAACATGAAGTCTAGGTATCGACTCAGTTTAAGTGAGTAGCTACCTAAATGATAAGCATATTATAAACTTTAGTTATTTTGGGATTAATAAGCTCTAGTTACTTAGCTATATACTGGAAAGAATTGTCACTTGGACTGTATCCTCTGTATGAATTCCATAGTGACAGAAGATATCAACCTCGGCTGGGATAACCACCATGTAATCGAACCATGGCTCAGAGACTTCTTCACCCCAAAACCCGAAAGACCCTCCCCGTCCCTAATCATCTGCGTATCGTGAGGTTGGTCACACCGCATGAGCGTTGCGCACGCTCGGGTTGCAGAGAGGTATCGACGCAATCTGGGGTCAGAGAAAGTCACTCTCACACTATTTTGTTCCTGAGGCACTTTGGATACGCAGGCAACATCACGTTCAACTTATATCCAATCAGAAGTCTTTAAAAGAGCGGGAAAGAAAGTTCTCTACCATTTAAAGGGATACGTCACCCAGGCATGCACGGTGGACATGTACTTTTGAAGTGCCTATGCTGAAAGAGGAAGCTCATACGACGACTCCCTTGGTGTCGCGTGTTGAAGGCTGGTTTCTTTGGAGGAGCGTTGTGATGCGGGCGAGTGGAGACATGTGGCTGAAATCTGCAGCGAGGCTGAGAAGATCTCTCACCAGCCAACCACAGCCATGTCTTAAACTCCTAGCCCCATCGAGTATTGATAAGCCCCATAACTGTGGCGTATCTTCCTTATCGGACAATTTTTTCCCATCTTCGAGTGGGAAATTTTTGGATAGAGCGACCGACGAACTTGTGCTGGTTGACGGTCCTGGATTTGCTGGTGACGACGCGCAAACATGGAAGACCAAGTTCACAAGCCGCATCGCAAGTCCAAGGACAAGAAGGACAAGAAGCAACACACAGGGGGTATGTCAGCTCGACATCTGACTCAATTCCGCGACGGGATCGCAAGCTGACTTGGAACTACAGAGCCCAATCCCAAGGCCTTCGCCTTCGCGAGACCGGGCAAGCTTCAACGACAAGCCGCGAGATCGCAGGATGTAAGCAAGGCTTTTTGCGCCTATACTTGGTCTCTTTGGTGCTGACAATTGCGGAAAAGATCAAGGAAAGGCGACTCCATGTTCCTCTCGTCGATCGACTGCCAGATGAGGCGCCGCCTCGCCTCGTCGCCATCGTTGGCCCCCCCGGCGTAGGAAAGACGACCCTACTCAAATCGCTCATTCGTCGATATGCCAAGGAGACCATCTCCGACCCCCAAGGGCCTATCACGGTCATCACTTCCAAGAAGCAGCGCCTGACTTTCATCGAGTGCCCCAATGAGCTCGAGGCCATGGTCGACATCGCCAAGGTGGCGGACATCGTCCTCCTCATGATTGATGGAAACTACGGCTTCGAAATGGAGACGATGGAGTTCCTCAACATCCTCGCTGCGACGGGTATGCCGGGCAACGTCTTCGGTATCCTGACCCATCTCGACCTCTTTCGAAAACCCCAGGCGCTGAAGGATGCCAAGAAGCGGCTAAAGAGAAGGTTATGGACAGAGCTGTACCAAGGCGCGCATCTGTTCTATCTGTCTGGTGTCATGAACGGCCGATATCCCGATCGCGAAGTACACAACTTGTCGCGCTTCCTCTCCGTCATGAAGAACCCCCGCCCGCTCGTCTGGCGCAACTCGCACCCGTACTCTATCATCGACAGTTTCCGAGACATCACCCACCCGACAAAGATCGAAGCAGACCCCATGTGCGATAGGTCGATTGTTCTTTCAGGATATCTACGCGGCACAAACTTTGCATCTCAAGGCCAGCGGGTTCATGTCCCTGGCTTGGGCGATTTCACAGTCGCAAACATGGAGGTTCTACCGGACCCGTGTCCAACCCCATCTATGGAGCTGGCTTTGGCAAAGATCACTGGAAAAACTGGGCGACGGAGATTGGACGAGAAGGAGAAGAAACTTCATGCGCCGATGTCAGATCGGAGCGGTTTAAAGATCGATGGTGACGCCATCTGGATCACCCGAGAAAAGGGCTTCAACTTTGACAGGGATGACGAGGAAGGTGAACGAGGCGAGGGTGAAGAGATGATCGTTGGCCTTCAGGCTGAGCGGAAACTCCTGGGTCAGATGGATGGCGGCGTTCAACTCTTCAAGGGTGGAGGAAAGGTCGAGGCAGTGGCCGAAGAAGAAGATACAGGAAGAAAGGCCCCTCGCAAAGCTAGGTTCGCTGAGCGCGAAGGCCCGGACGATGAAGATAAGGGCGACGATGGTTTCGTTAGCGGCAGCGACGACGGAGACTCAGACGATGAAGTCGAATTCAACGAGAGTAAACTCGGCAAGATGTTCCGGAAAGAGGCTGACAAGGACGCCGACGAAGAGGATATGGCTTTCGCCGACAGCGATTCGGATCTCGGGTCAATGTCCGAAGCGGAGGACGTGGATGACGACGACGAGGAGTACGACTCTGACGAAGAGGCGGCGGCATTGCGGTGGAAAGACAATCTGAATGGCAATGCTCGGAAGCTCCACGGCAAAAGACGCACATATCACACAGGCGACTTGGCGAGGTTGATGTACGATGAGTCGATGAGCCCCGAAGACGCGTTGAAACGATGGAGGGGCGACGACAACGAGTCAGAAGAGGAAAACATTGAGGACGACGAGGACGACGATGAGTTCTTCAAGAAGTCAAAACAGGAAAAGGAAGACTCGGTGGAAGACCGGTCAATACCCCTGTACGACTACGAAGACCTTGCGGCGAAGTGGGCGGACGAGGAGAACGTCGAGGCCTTGCGACGAAAGTTTACTTCCTCCAGTCTTTACAGAGACGACGACGAGGACGGCGATGGGGATGATGAGATTAGGGACTTTGACGACGAAGACGACGAGGGCGACGGCGTGTTTGAGGATCTCGAAACCGAAGGCCAAGACAAGGAGGAGTCACCACAGCAGACCGCCGATGACATAGCCGCGGAGCGAGAGAAGAACGCCAAGAGGAAAGAAGAGCTCAAGCAGCGGTTCGAGGAGGAGGATCGGGAGGGTTTCCTCAACGACAAGGCCAACGCACGGCGTGAGGGTGGTGACGTCCAGGAGTTCGGCGAGGACCAGTGGTACGAGGCGCAAAAGGCCATGATCCAGAAGCAGCTCGATATCAACAAGGAGGAGTTTAACAACCTCGAGGAACGTCAGCGCGCCGCCGTCGAAGGATACCGCGCGGGCAAGTACGCAAAGGTAGTCCTCGAAGGGGTGCCCGCCGAGTTCGTCAACATGTTCAACGCACGCCGGCCCATCGTCGTAGGAGGTCTGTCGGCCACGGAGGACCGCTTCGGGTTCCTCCAGGTGCGCATCAAGCGACACCGTTGGCACAAGCGCATCCTCAAGACGAACGACCCCCTCATCTTCTCCCTGGGCTGGCGTCGCTTCCAGACCATGCCCATCTACAGCACCACCGATTCGCGCACGCGTAACCGCATGCTCAAGTACACCCCCGAACACATGCACTGCTTCGGTACCATCTACGGACCGCTCATCGCGCCCAACACGGGCTTCGCGTGCTTCAACTCCCTGTCCGCGTCCAACGTGGGCTTCCGCATCGCCGCCACAGGCACCGTCCTCAGCGTCGACGAGTCCACCGAGATCGTCAAGAAGCTCAAGCTCACGGGTACGCCCGCCAAGATCTACAAGAACACCGCCTTCATCAAGGACATGTTCAACTCGTCCCTCGAGATCGCAAAGTTCGAGGGCGCCTCCATCAAGACCGTCTCCGGCATCCGTGGCCAGATCAAGCGCGCCCTCTCCAAGCCCGAGGGCCACTTCCGCGCCACCTTTGAGGACAAGATCCTCCTCAGCGACATCGTCTTCCTCCGCGCCTGGTACCCCATCAAACCCCACCGCTTCTACAACCCCGTCACCAACCTCATCGGCTGGCAGCCCATGCGCCTCACCGGCGAAGTCCGCCGCGCCCAGAACGTCGCCACGCCCCAGCCCAAGAACAGCCAGTACCGCAAGATCGAGCGCGAGACGCGCCACTTCAACCCCCTCCGCGTGCCCCGCGCCCTCGCCGCCGACCTCCCCTTCCGCTCTCAGATCGTCCAGACCAAGAAGCAGAAGCGCGAGACGTACATGCAGAAGCGCGCCGTTGTCCTCGCCCCCGGATCGGAGGAGAAGAAGGCCCGCGCTCTCATGCAGCAGCTCCTCACGATCCGCAACGACGTGGCGGCCAAGCGCCGTGTCAAGAAGGAGGCTGGCCGGGTTGCGTTCCGCAAGAAGCTGGCGGACAGCGAGGAGAAGAAGGAGGCGCGGGAGAAGCGCGAGAGCAAGGAGTTTTGGCGCAAGAATGGCAGGAAGCGCAGTGCTGGCGAGGATGGAGGTGCTGGCGGTGGTGGTGGTGGCAAGAGGCGAAAGTGAAGGATGTAATGTCTGCGATCAGATTCCGGATCCAAGATCGTTTCGAGATAGAAAAAAGGGTGTGGTAGACGTATATACCTCCTTGAACTGGCGTTACTGAGCATGGAAATATAAAAGTGTTGTCTTAAGAATATCGTTCGTCCCCATAGAACTGGGGTGAACTAGTAGAAGTGAATCGTCTCTATGCTGTTTTTGCGGAATTGTCGTTTCCCATGTCATGAGCAATTGGACCTCAAAATAGTCGTAACACCGGGCAAAGATTACAGCCCAGCAGCAGCTTTGAGATCAAGAAAGACATACAAAGATAGAATTGTGCAATCTCAACTAACGGGTACAAGTTACAGGCCTACGCCCAACCAAAGCACGCAAAAAGACACTCTGCACAATCCATCAACACCAAGCCTCAAGAGCAAAGGCAGCGGAAGCGATCCTCGAGCCGGATGCATCCATCAACACATTAATTAAAAAAGTCAAGTCTCACACAATCCATTTCTCCCCCGAACCTGGGCCGTGTCAGCTCATGTAAATTGACCCCGGCCCGTCACCTTCCCCCCGTCTTCGAGGCCATCAACAACTCGAGTCGTGGTCGCTTTTTGTTTGCTTTGGAATACTCCCCAGAAAAACCAATTCACGCCCAATTCCAATCTGACAATCCTTTGCCCTCGATTCAAGGAAAGACATGCGCCCCGAAATGCCGTCAAACATGTTCATTGCCTAGGCCAGCTATGCCTTTTCTCAGCTCGTGTACACGTGGAAATTGCGTCGTATGAGTCCTTTTTTTTACGAGGCAATCATGGGCTCCTTGTTGGCCACGACTGGCTCTTCAGGGACCTCAGGGGTTTCAACGGCAGCAGCGGGGATAGGCTCCTCGGGAACAGAAGGCACCTCGGGAATCTCGGGCTCCTCAGCCTTGACAGGCTCCTCGGTGGGGGGAGAAGGGAACTCGGGCTCCTTGGCGACAGGCGCGGCGGCGGCGGCGGGCTGCACGGGACGGTCGATCTTCTGGCGCGAGGCGTTTCGGCCGCGGAGAAGGTCCTGGACCTTACCGCTGTAGTCGCCAGCGTACTGCTTGCCCATGGCCGAAACCTGTCCCATCTGCTTCGAGGCGACGTCTCGCACCTGGGCGGTCTGGGAGTTGATAAGCTCGGAGACGTGGTGGATCTGCTCATCAATGATCTCCTGGTTGGAAGTGTAGATCAGGGGCACGAAGAAGACGACGGTGGTGGCGATGACCGCAAGGCCCCAATAGGGGACGAGCTTGACGAGGTAGTACGAGATGAAGGCAGCGACGAAAGCCTAGAGGCGCTTGAGCAAAGAAGTCGAGTCACGGATAAGGGTTCACTTACAGCAGCAGAGGCAAAAACGTTCTCGGCGAAGATGATGCGCTGGGCCTCGATGACGAAGAAGTTGATGAGCTCGTGGACATCTCCGATAAGGGAGTCGAGAGTCTCGCGGGGAACGGTGTAGTATCGACGAGGTCGGACCTGGGTGGCCAGGCCGTTGTTGAGAACAATCTTGCCCACAACCTCAGCAGCGATGGTCACGCCCAGGACCATCCACGAAACCTTGAAGGCCCATCGGAGCACGTCGAGGTATCTAGCCGCGAAGATGAGGATTACGATTGTAGCATATGCGATGGCGGAAGCGCCTAGATGCACAGCAGATGTCAGCAATTGGGCAACTTCCAGGGGGGGGATCAAGAGCTCGACTCACGGGGGTTGTTCCAAGACAGAAGCTCGGAGAAGAAGGAGTGGTAGTGAGTGAGAGGCTGGCCAGTGGCAGCTGGGGATGAAGGAGTGCGTCGAGCAGCGGCGAGGTTGGAGAGCTCGTTGGAAGCTCTCTGAGTGTTGTCCATGACGTTCTGAGCGACGGGGCCTGGAAGGGGCGGAAGATGCGGCGTTAGCATAAACAGGTCGAGATATAGTACGACATGATAGGGAAGAGGGTGAGGTCGGTCACTCACCGTTGGTCACAGAGTTGTATGCGGCAGCAGCGTCTAGAGAATCGAGGTCAGCCGGCGAGTTCTATAGGGCAGAGCGAAAGTATTGTTGTGCTCTCGGTCGTCGCGGGAAGGCATAGGATGCGAAAGGGAAAACACTGGTGGAACGTTGTTAGCAAAACCAAGTCCGACATGTCCCGTGGGAAGACAGCGCATCAAGGACGCATCAAGGACGCACCCCACTGGATTTGGTAGACTCGAGGAACGAGGTGCCGTTGACGGCCGGGGCAGAATCAGCCATAATCTAACGAAGGAGGACGCTCTCGCTCGCGGGGGGGTGAGGCGGTAGGCGGGTGGTAGAGGAGGAGGGAGGATTGGGCGTGAACGGCGGCGTTGTATAGGGAGGTAATTCGGAGAGAGGAAGTTCTGCTGGCAACGAAAGGCGGCGTGAGTAAAAAGTGGCCCGAGGATTTGGGTGCTTTGAATTTGGATGCAGGCAGTCAAGGGTCAGGTACGTTGACAAGGTGACAGGGGAGGTCGAGAGGAGCTACGTGGTAGCTGTCTCTGTGTCGCTCGTCTCGCTCTAGGTCTCCAGCTTTTTTTTTTTTTCCTTGCTGTCCCCCTTCTCTTTGCTCTGCCGATAAGGGGGTGGTCGACAAGGTCGTGCGAGAGAAAGAGGAAAGACAAGCGAGAGGAATCCCCCCCCTGACGTACGGATACCCCGTACATGGACTCCGTTTAGAAGAAGGGACGGGGACGGGGAAGCAAGCGAAGAACGTACCGTATTTGATGATGATGATGATGCAGCTGGCCGGGGTGCCTCGGGTGTGTGTTGTTGTATGTATGGCGAGACTGACGGGGGCGAGAATGTGTGTGTGATGGAGTCTTGCGGATTTCTTCTTCTAGGTGGGAGAGAAGAAGATGGGAGGAAGAGATGAAGTTAGGGGAGAGAAAGGAGGGATGACGTGTTTTGGGCTGAAGATAGAGTGAGGAGGAGGAGGAGGAGGTTTAGTTTTTTTGGTTTGTGGTTGTTGTTTTTTTAGGAGCGAGACAGAGGGAAGGAACCAAGTTTCGATTTGCGGGAAGGAGCTACCTAGTAGGTAAGGTACCTTCCTACCTCGATGATAAGTGACGCCTTTGTTACGGAGTGCACCTATCCACTGCCGGGCACCAAGGACCTCCTTCTCAAGACGTCCATCTCCGTCCAGTCCGGGCTACGGAGCACTCCGTGATACTTTAACTACTAGCAGTTACAACGTGCATATAATTTTAATGAATTTCTTGACGTGAGTGGAGGTGTAATACCGTCCTTGCATGACAGCCGTCCATTGCGAACAACGTCCTGGCAGAAGGAAAGGCAAACGGCGTTGCAGCAACGGGAGACATGGACATGTCGGTCAGATTTTCCAAGTATTAATTAATTTTTTTTTCTTTTTTTTTTCTTCTTCTTTCTTTCTTTCTTTCTTCCTCCTTCGTGGCTTCAAACCAGGCCTGGGATGGAGCTCCAGGTACAAAAACGCCGTCGGTGGAGCTTAGCTCTGATGTGGATGACGCACTGCAATGACAACGACAGGGACTTGTCATGTACATTGATGCGCTCTCAAGTAACGCATCATGATCCAGTACCTTTCAAGTCGCGGTCAGGTTTTGAGAGGTCCACATCGGAGCAAATCCCGTCATCAGAGCGTTGAAACCACGACATTCCATCCCATGTCCGAGCTCTTCCATGTTGGCAAACAGCAGCAAGCAAGCTTACCCTCATAGAAGCTCTCTCTCTCTCTTGATTTCATTGCTAGTCCTCCGTACTTACCAGAAAGACAAGACATATATTGGGCAGACGACATGTTACTCCATTCAGAACCGCAAACCGCCAGTCAGTCACGACAACAAACCTCCCCCCATCCTTCCATCCATCCCTCCCGCTCTCCCCTTGCAGATGCCGCAGCAAATTGCGCTCGAATGAAAGAGTGATGCTTTGATATGATGATCTGGTCATTTTCAAAGCGGAGCCAGCTTGGTTGTCAATGCATGTGATAATCACGCTAAAAAGGGGGGATGGGCCCCGCCCCGGCGGAAAGAGGAAAAAAAGAGCCAGCTACCTATCGCAGCCAATCAGAGAAGCTCGAGTTGTAGCTTAGAGCTTCATAATATTTTCCGGGCGTGCACCCAGCAACTATCGCAGCGATGTCAACATCAACAGCAAGGAATGTGATAAGGCATTGACTATGAATACAAGTCCCGGTCTTGTAATTCAGAAAGCGACACGAGTATGTACCTAATCATGGTTGCTTAGTATACCCAACGATTACCACGACTACTACCTAGGTACTTACGTATGCACCATCTACTCTTCTTCCTACTGCGGGCTCAAACGACGCCATGTGGCCCAAACCGGGATAGGCAGTTATCGACACCCAGAAAAAGCTACAGCTTCTCGTTCCGGCTTGCGGAGAAGAAGCAGGTTCCTGGCCGGCCTCAACTCCGGATTGGAGGCCAAGTCTTGAAATGCCGTCATTGGCTACCTAAACCCGCCATCGATGTCATCAAGACATGCCGATCCTACAAACATCCCGTTCCGCATCCCCCGATAAAAGTCCAGAACAACCCCGAGGAAGTCACCACTCCCAGGAAGTTCAATAATCCAAAAACAAAGACGTCATTGTGCAAAGAGGTGAAATAGTCTCAATTACGTAGGGTTCCCGTGCGACTTTTGTGTGCACCTCGGCGATGTCTCGCACAATCTAATCCCTAAAAGTATAGAAATAAAAAAGAACATGAAAAAGTGAAGCCATTGACAAGAGAGCCTTTATTCGACTTTCAAACTCCAACTCCCGTGCTAAAATAGACAAACGCCCTGATAGATGAGCATGGTTGTGATGACATGACGGTCGTGGTGGATCGCCGTGACAAGGAAACGGAACAGAAAACACACTGAGAAGACAATGAGAAGCGGTAGAAAACCCAGACAGACCCGGTCTAGAGGCGACATTAAGAAGACATCCACATGAAGCATCCCAACCTCCCCGCCATGTATGCCTCATACAAGGACGTTCGACACGGTAGCGAGAAGAGGTTCGAGCTCCGAATATGTACAATGAAGGCTTCGAAGACGACTGTCGTGTCGCGTGACCATCAACGCGCCGAAAAATCCACCATGACTGACACGTCGCACATAGCGTTGCCGCTACCGCTTCCGCCGCCCAGTCCTTTCTCACCTCCTCCAAGCCCAGAAGCCTCCTCCAGATGACGGTGATCCAGAAGTTGTTGGCACGGGCTTATTATTATTGTTGTTGTTATTGCTTTCGTTCGTCGTTGGCACTCCATGGCCCATCCCATGGCCGGTGAGTAGACCAAATACGCCCATGGGACCAGACTGCGACGCTGATGAACCGTGCGATGATTCGCCATGGCCCAGCCCATAAGTCCTCCGCAGAGCCTCAAGCTTCTGCCTCGCTTCCTCAGCCTCCTGCTTAGCCATCGCCTCGGCTGTCTTTGCCTGTACAAGTTCTAGCAGCAAGGCCTCGTTCTCGTTCGGTGGCGGCGCGAGCGGTGTCGTCGTGACCACAGGCACGTTCGAATCGCGGGCCTTGGGCAGCGACGACACACGTTTGTTGAATTTGGTGGTGGGAGTAGTGGTGGTGGAAGGCTCGGGCTCTGGCTGTGATGGCGTCGACTTGCTGCGCCCAAGTTTGAACTCTCTGAGACCGCCCCCGCTAGCCTTTTTGCTCCAATCCGTATCCGGATCTCTGCTCGTTTCATGCGCAGAGCTAGCTGACACTCTCGCCTTCAGGCCGTGCATTTGCTTCTCCAACCTCTGCTTGTCTTGGTGAAGGGTTCTGACATGCGCGTGGCTTTCGCGGAGCTGGTCTTTGACCGTCGACATCTCCTGGCCGACGTCATGAACCTGGCGACTGTACTCTTGCGACTGCGACATGGAGCTTGCGAGCTGGTCCTTGAGGTGCGAAATTTCCTCGCGCAGCTGGGCTTTTGATTGCAGCATCGATGACCGTCGCTGGTCCTGTTTGCTCTGGAATCGCCGCTCCACCATATCCAGCAGGCCCGACAAGTCTGTCGTTGAGGGCGACATGATCTTGTCAGCGCCTTCCGTTGCGCGATCGGTGCCGTTGGGTGTCGGTGACCCGCGGTCGACACTCTCATCGTCCGAGGCATCAGCTGGTTCGGCGGCCGATATGGTAACCTTGGGGCCACTCGACTCGGTCGACGACGAATCACGGTCGGCCTTCTCCCGTAGGCCATCGAGAAGCGACAAAACGGCTTTGCGATCTTCTTGTCTCTCTTCGCGCTCCCGTTGCAGCTGGTTCGACAGTAGAGCGTGGTTCCGCTGCAGCTCACTCAATGCGGTCAACAGATCCTCAATCTGACTGTGCAGGTTGCGCTCGTCGCTGTTCTTGTGGCCCAACATGGACTTGGTGCCGACGGGGGTCGACTCGCGTGTGATACCTCCGTCCTCGGTGTTGGATGAGTCTCGGGACACAGTGGTGGCATCTGTCGAGGTTGAGCTAGTGACGCTTGCTGAGCTTGCCTCCATGGAATTCAGTGTGGATGCGAGGCTCTGTTTGGATGCGCTGCGGCGCAACATGCTCAATGGGCGCGAGGGCGCAGTGTGGCCTGGACTCAGGTTGGTGGACTTGGGTGACAGGCTTGTTGTGGAAGACGCCCAGATGCGCCCGAGGAAGCGGCTGGCTGCCGTGGTGATCTCCGAGCCTCGGACTGGATTGGTGGCGGCGGCCTTGGACTCCCGGTAGCTTTGCTCCAATTGTTGCATGCTCTCTCTCGTCACGACGCCCGTCAAGCCGACAAAGTCCTGGACAAACTCGTCGGCGTTGTAGTGATAACAATCCCAAAGGCCACGAGACAGAAGAAGCTGCATCACATCCTCCATCTCCGGGCAAGCCAATAGTCGCGCCTCGTTCTTCCGCATTAGGGATAGCGCGACTCGCATGAGTGTCTCTGAGGCGCCCTCGGCGAAGATCACATCATAGATGCGAAACAACATTGGAAGGGGGCAAGTCACGGCAAAGAAGCTCAGAAACCATTGCGAGACATAGGCAGGGTCGACCTGGAGCTCCTCGAGGTGATTCGATAGCACAGGGAGACTCTGGCGGAGTAGCTCTCTGAACTGGTAGATCCGGACGTGGAGTCCCGAGAGATCAGGGAGGAAGCAAGCCCGCAAGTCATATCGCTCCATAAGTCTAAGGGAAGATTTTGTCTGTCAGTTGTTTGCTTCTTGGCATGATTCAGAGAGGGATTGCCTTACCGGACCAAAACGCAGAAGGCTTGTTTGTCGGGCATATGCATCAGCAATGGGCCGACCAGAAAGGCCAGCCCCTGGCAATAGCCAATCTTGGTGTCGTAAAGACTGAAGCATTTCAGCACGCGGCCTAGCATGCGCTGCCCGTCTCCTTCGGGGTCGCGAAACATATCCACTCCAGGGAAGCTTCGCCCCAAATCCTTCCCGATAATAATCTCGTAAGGGCTGGATTCGCCACTGAAACGGTCATATTGCTCCTCCAAGACTGCGTCTCGGGCACCGGACATGCTCTGCCAGACAACCCCGCGAAGTGGCGGAGGGATGCCCTTTCGGATCTTATTAGAAAGAAGAGTAGGTAGCCTAGCAGCAGTCTGCTGGTAGTCCTTGACGAGGGCGGCGTAGAACTCGAGGTCAGTCATCGGCGGCGGAGGGAGCATCGAGTATCGCAGGGCGGGAGGTGTTGGCCCCTGAACCATCTGTCGGAGTTGGGCCATGGAGGGCGGGCGAGGTTTACTAACAGCGCTGCGCTCCGCGGTTGCGCGGTCCACGGCTTGTACTTTGACGCTCTTCGGGTTCGTAGCCAGCTTTGCATTCTCCTGTTCAAGTCGCGCCAACAACAATGCCGTCGACTAAACCAATCAGTCTGGTGGTTCCAGGAGCCGCAAAAGAATTTTTGGGCATTGGGCAACTCACATTGTCTGTCTCCTCGTCCTTGGTCTGTTCATCTTCCGTCTTCTCGAGCTCTTCCCAGTTTACCTCCTCCTGGTCGTCTGAGACATGTCCGTCATCAGAAAGCAGCTCATCATGTAGCGTTCGTGTAGTCAAGATCGGTGGTGGCATCGTCGCTGTCGAGTTACGGGGAGTCTTTGTATTCGCTGCCTCGACCGTTTTGGGAGCCTTGTCGTCCTCGTCGTCGCTGTCCTTGTCGTTCGCTAGGTCGCTATCGTCTCGCTTCGAGATGGACGACTTTGTTGATTCGAGACTGACGAGGCTGTCGTGGGCAGTTCCTCTGGTCGGTGTCGATAGAGCCGTCCCGACATCAGACGTGGTAATGGGAGAATCGAGGACAAGAGAATCAGGTTCGGAGAGACGAACGGTAACCAGAGAATCGTGTGCCATCTTGGGGGTCTCGGGCCCTTGGTCTCGGGCCATCATGGAAGCTCGTTCGGCAGGCGCGGTTGAAGGGAGAGAGTCATGTCCGCTCTTTGGGACATCAGCGTCCATGCCGGTATTCCAAGTTTAGTGGAGGACCTGTGGTCTCTAGACTGGAATGGAGAGTCCACGGTGTGTCTAGACACAATCCAGTGCCGGCGGCGGGACCCTCTCGAACAACGGCGCTTGGGAAGACTGGGACCCAATGTCGCGTGCTCGAAGTCTAAATATCAACAAAAGTGAAGCCGAGGCCGACAATCGAGGTGAGGGGAAAGGGACAGAGAAGAGATCAAGCTGTCGGATATACGCCCAATGTGTGGTTGGCTCATCGAGGGGTGGTGCCAGAGGCTGAAACGGAGACGAGGTCAAGCTGTTTCGGGGGGGGCGACGACTCTGAGAAATCCACGAGGAAGACGGGATGCTCGATAGAGAACGATCCGGACAGCGATAAGAGGGCGCGGGAGTCAGGGAAACGATGGAACAGGCAAGATGTCCTCAGATACAGAGAGAACGTCAGAAGCACCGAGCGCCGACACAGTCGAGAATGGTTGTGGGGTTTTTTTTTTCTTCTTTCTTTCTGAAAGGCGGTTGTCTGACTCCCGTCTCGAGTTTGGTAAGAAGTTCGAGGTCACACACCCAAATTCAAGGGGGACATCCTGATCCAGCTATTCGGACCCTGACCCTGAGGTGAGGCCGAGTGGGCGAGGGCGGGCCGCCGATTTGGCCGCTGGCCAGTGGCAACGGCCCAAAGCGACCGCTAATTTGTGGTACCGTTCCAGCGTCCAGCAAGAACCGGCGTCCACTGGACGGGACCTCGAGGGTACCTGAATCGACAGGGGTCAGAGCGGCCGGGGGGCCTGGCTCGTGCTGACCAGACGACTGGACCTTGGACAGGTTCCATCCACCTTTACACCCGCTGATGTGCTCTTGTTAATCTCCAGAGCCATGCGGATTCAAGCACAATGTCTTCGATCAGTACGGTTCCCGTGGATCATGGGCGGGCACACGAGTCTGTTTGGGGCTGACGGGAACGGGCAGCATTGTTCGGTCTCTCTGTCTCCATGGCTCTGTCCATGGCGTCAGCAAAACATCCAAGTACCTAGGTAGGTACTCCGTACTGGTACGTGCAATGTGTTCAGATATGGGCGTCAAGATCCTCTCTCGGGCGGGTCGTCTCCAAGGTAATGAATGGTATTCAACAGCGGAACAGAACCTCTATTTTGAGCTAGCAAATCAACCCACGCATATAGCCAGTGGATGATGGTCGATGAGGGTCTTTATCGCCAACTTACAAGCTACATTGCAGTACCTGTTGTCCGTATAGGTGCCTACGTGCAGTACTTCGTACCTCTACGTCGTAGACGCTGCCGCTTGGGCCAAGGGGGAGAATGCAAGTTCTGTCTCCACGTCAAATGCAGCCAGCCGCCGCTCGTGGCGCCTGTGGCGTCTGCGGTGTCTGTGGCGTGTGGATTGACTGGATGCGGAACATCGTAAACTCAGATACCCTGCACGCATCGAAGCTTGTCTAAATCAGTTCTGTTCATTGGTTGCTATTACCGTTTCTGTCTGGAGCAGGCCGGGTAGATGGCCACGAGAGCCGCCAAAGGTTATTGAACTCTCGATGCTGTGATGCTTAGGTAACTACTAACTATGTAGTCGACTAACGGTTGACGGGCGGGCGCATGCGCGAGATTCATGTAGGTGGACGTGGGATTTAGTCAAGGACTAGTACCATCAATCGGTGAGGCCATCTACAAACCCACATACACCAATATTCAAGACAAAAACGAGAAAGAAAAAAGGAAATCAGTCAAATGTTTGGATTACTACTATCGCACTATCTAAAGCCACTCTCGACCTTTCGTCGCGGATGCTACCGTCGCAGTAACATGACTTTGCGACTTGAGATGGAGTGTTAGATAAACCCGAGACACGGAAACTCGGCCTGACATGGATACTGCTACTCAAATCAAACCACCCAAGAATGAGAATGTAGTCCATCTTCCATTGCCATACCCAGGAGGCTATCTGTAATGGAGTTAGAAAAGTTACATGCAGGCAACGTGGTCTCAAGCTCAAGAGGTGAGGCTCGCTATACCCCATAACTTACGCATCCGGATGAGAACAGCCCACTCGACTTCCAGACTATCCATCGGAATACCACACGAAGGGTTCTGCAAAAGGCTTTCAAAGAGTTCCATTCCCAACGGAAGGCCCTGAGCGAGTGCGCCAAAAGCCAATGTATAACATTGGACCCGGCATGCTCCCACATTATCAGTCCGAGGAGGGGAGTCCAGCAATAGTCGGTATATATCCAGAAGGCCAATAGTAAAGGCAGAGAAAAAAGGGAAATCCTGGGTAGGTCGACTAAAACATCGAGCCATGTATTCCTTTCGAGAGGGCTGCGTGTCACCCAAGCTTCGGGATCGGCGGCGTGCAACGAGAAGGTGCGCATTTTCGACGAGCATAAGTACATGTAACGGTGGTATTCTGTTGCTGTCAACATTGGTTAGAGCTTTCTGTATGTCTTCAAGTCCTTAAGTATTAGTCATGCCTTGTCTTCAATGTTTCCCGGGGCGGTGTTCAAGACAATCTGGGGTCAATGAACTATGAGGCAAGGCACGTTAAATCCCAAGGTCAGTGGAAGAAATTGAGAGAACTACCCCATGGGACAGTTGCGAGGCGTAATAAATATTAATGTGAACGAGAGACCGCCGTTGGGCTAACAGGATGAGAGTTCTTTTCGGAATGTCTCAAGTTGGGCGGGCACAGTCACACATCCGGATTCAACTCATACATGTATTTGTTCCCAGCGACGTGTCTGAGGTTTGGACGTGGAGACAAAATCGGTCACCACAAAGAGAACAAACACGGAACGTCAGAAGAAGGAGGTCTCAAAACCGCCTAGGAAACTATGCGCATTGAGCAGAATTGGGAAGGGATATGGCTGGCTGTTAGAACAACAGCCCCTACCTAGGTTAGCACCTAGATGTTCTTTGAACAGCAAACAGTGCCGCGGTACCTGCCTACCTTACCCGCCTTCCATACTATCATGAACAGGGAAATAATTCTCAAGGTTTAGAACTGTAGTTGGACCGGATTGTGTAGGTATTGTTGGCCCAAGGAAACAGCAACTCAAAGAGCCAACACCATACTTCTCCGCCCTTCATACCTAACTTACACAGGGAAGGAGGCATCGGTGTGTCGTCCTCGTGACAAACATGCCGGCCATTTCTACTTCTCAAAGTTACCTGCTCAAGAACTGCCATTTGCTCTATGGTCTCGCTACCTATTCTTTACGTCCATTCCATACCCAGTTACCACCACCACCACCATCCATAATCCAACACCAAAAATGCCGAAATAGGGACGTCTGCCAGCTGAGCTCAAGTTCCAAGTTTAGAGGCACTTGAAAGGGATTACAGAGCTAGATCTGAATAGGCCGCGCTACACCTTCACTGGGTACGCAGGTGTCTCGCGGGAATGGCGAGACTTCTTCGAAGCGACGCTATTCGAGAGCCTGACACTGCACCAGTTGGAGCTCACCCGGTTTGAACGGATCACTCGTGATCGCAGACATCACGTCAAGCGCATCTGGCTTCAAATCGCGATCAAGACCTACGACTGTCGGTCCTGTGAGTCCAAAGAAGAGGACCAGACAAAAAAGGACAACGACGCTGCCATCTGTCGTGCAGCTATTCGGAAGCTGTTTTCCATACTTGGCCACTGGGACAGTCAGAGCTGTATCAAACTGGAGCTGAGCGTCCATTCGCCCAGCGACATGAAACATTGGTTCCCCAAGCACCGGATGCTGCAACCTGGAGGTGTCAAGCAACCTGATGATGCCTCTTGGGCCGTGAGGATGTCCGGCCACCATGACCCGATCCATGGTTGGGTTGGTGGGAAACGAACCACCAAGGCGGGAATAGGCGCGGTGCTGAGGATCTGGGATTTCCTGCGTTTGGGTACGCCTGGGAGGCTCTTCCCGGCCCCGGTGGTGCGGACTCTAGTGTTACGCCGACAGACGCGGAGGAGCTTAGGCGCCGAAGTCTTCGAGGCGATGCTTTACAATCTTCCAAGGCTCGAGTCTTTACACTACGAGATTTGGAAGCGAGAGGACCCCACGTCTCAAAAGCGCGATGACGAAGGTATGCCACCTTTCTAAGGCCTTGGCCATAGGCGGTTCGATGGCTTACCGCGGCGTGATAGCTCTGATGTGCATGTTGTCGAGATCTCTGCCCCGGACGTTGAAATCCTTGCTGATCTATGAGGAGGAATTTTGCCTCGATGTGTTCTTCATGGGCCCTCCTCGAGCTCCGAATCCGGTTACTGCTGCTGTGCTTGCTCGGATTAGTTACTCTCTTGAGAGTCTTTCTGTGTCCTTCCATATCGATGCAGCATGCTTCTTTGCCGCTTGTCCAAAACAAAGGACCTAGGGGAACCTCAGAACGCTGACGCTCACGTCGCAATGCCTCGGAGAGTCCTAGAGGACCACGAGGCTGCTTTGTGCAGCAGCAGAAGCGGCGTGCAACATGCCTCAGCTTGAGCAGATGGAGATCTAGTGTTTCTTCCGTTGGGATCAATGGGCATTCGGTTATTACTTCAACGAGGAGGCCAGTAATGCGGCAATCTAGTGGCGTCCACATTGGAACAAGCCCGAGTCCTTTGATGAACGTGTGGTACCTGGTTGGAGAGCGGTGGCTAGAAAAAGAGGACTAAGTGATGTGTTTGATAAACCAGCAGACCCTCACGATGAAAGCGGTACCACTAGTGCCTGCGCTGCCGATGCTGTGAGGCATCTGGACTTACAGACTGTTGTCGCCGATCGCGTGTCCCTGATGCAGAGTCGCGATGAAGTGGACACACTTGCGTTTTGGTTCATGGGTTAAGATTCCTGAATCGAGGCCTGACGAACTTTCAACATGAGATACTGAGAATGGTTTGGTTCCCGAAATACAGCCCATTGCTGTATGGAAGGCGGTCGGCCGATTTTATGTGCGGAGGACTATGGCCGAGTTCTGCAAGGTCTCTCCGTGGATGGCAATCGGACAAGAAACAGGATTAGGTAGTTAAGACATAATCTCAGCTGGACATCCTAGATAGTTGATCAGCTGAAAGAACAAAGAATTCCACGCCAAACAGTCGAGTAGGGTTGATCGTCTTCCCCATGTTCAGCAGAAACAACAAGCCATGTCGCACGATGCGGTGAAGAGTTCCTCGGCCAAAGGGGGCGTTCTCGTCTCGCTGATGTCCGTCCGTAGAGGACCGCATTAGGCTGCTTCACCACATGCCAGATGGATGCATGACACAGTTTGATGGAGCGTTGCAGGATGCATGCTCGGGCTGCAAAGGGGTGGACTACCACATGCCGGACAAGGGCTGGCTATTGGAGGTTCGACGGGAAATGGACGCGGTGGTGATCTAGAGATGCGGCGGACGATGCGAGAGAGCCATGCGCTGTGCGCGCGCAAGCGGGTGAAAATAAAAATAAAAAAGGCCGGGGTACATACTACTAGTTATTGGGTGCAGAGCGACCGACGCACACGAAGAATGAGCATCGTGATGATGGCTGGCTGGGCTGGGCTGGGCTGGGCTACGAACCGTGGGGGGATTTATTCGGGAGCGGGTAGGATCTGGTGATGGACGATGATGTGCGTGCCCGATCACGGAGTGCTCCGTCCAAGAACCGGTCCGTCCGTGCTTGTACGGAGTTCAATAGTCTAGTGGTAGTGACGAACAGAGTGTAGATCGGTCGGCAATCCCATTGAGATGAGATGAGGAGGCCTTTGCCTTTTGTCAAAAGATGAAATTGGATAGAATTGCCGTTGGCTCGTGCCCGAGCTCGTCATGATATCCTTACTACAATGAGCGTAAAGGCGACGACTACCTAGACATTAGCAGGGAGAAAAGGAGACACGAGCCAGAATGTTTGCCACGATGCATGCATGGTTGACGCCCGGATGTTTTTTTTCTCTTGTGTGTGTATGGCCCAGCGCTGTCGGGTTGGTGGTGGTGTTGTTTGCAGTATGTGTTGATCATGGGATCTCATGTGGTTTTTTTTCCCCCGACAGAGGACACACACACACACACACACACACATACACACAGACATGGGGGAGAGCGGCTTCAAGGAGGGTGGGATAGGTAGGTTAGGACAAGGGGCTTCTTCTTCAGCTGCTTCTTTTTGCCTGGGCATGGGTCGAGTGGACGAGAGAATAGTGGACGTTGGCGAGTGAGAGCGTCTGGTTGCTAATAAGGAATACAGAGGCAAAAAGAAAGAAAGAAAAAGGAGTCAGCGTTGAGTGGACCGACATTTGTTGTGTTGCTTATTGCGACGTCTTGTTGGATGGATCCTCCATGGGGATGGCACATTTTCCATCCATCATTGACGGATTAGGTTGGAGGCGGCGACTGGTGACATTCCCGGTCTCACGGTCAGTCCATGGAGTGGTTGGATGAATCGACAACGTCCTTTTTTGTCGATGACCGACGAGGTCGGAGTAGCTAGGTTTCGATCCCGTCTCTCTTTTGATTGTCAAAGTCCCCGGGCGCCGGCAATCTGTCGTGGGTACTCAAGTAATTGGAAGTGATTGAGGATATCCACAGCCATCATCCACATTGTCTACCTAGAACCCCATCGTGATGGGCTGTCAAACCCGTCGAGTCATGGCAGACAATTAGGACCAGCCAGCTGCTAAATGCCTGCGAAATGCTGCGTACTACTTAGTTAGCCGTCAAACATCCACATGATTGATTCTTGTGATTGTGCTTGCGTTCAACAAGAAACCCCCCCGACTCATGAACTCATCCGGGTCTCGCCTCGGCCTCGATCCCCCGAGAATGTGTCTTATCAAGAGGACTGCCCGTCTGGGCGGACCATCCACATGGACATGGATGATTAATTTGCCTGCTCCACTCCTTTTGGTTCCCGTCCATTCTCTCTCGGCCGTTTCTCAGCTTTGGACTTTTTGTTGCTTCTCCCGACCAACAGAACAACCGGGTTGAAGAATGTACCAGTTTCAAGGTTGGCAGGCATCCCTATCGTCCCGTCCTCGCTGCAAGCCATAAGGGCCTCAGAGCAGAGAAGGACTCGTATCGAATGGGTGCTGTAGGTAGGTATCACAACGACCAACTCCCGACATATCTACTCCACCCATCATCCTGCAGATAAAAAAAAATTAAAGGCGTCAAACGCGGACGCTCTCTGGCTCTCTCCCCTCTTCAAATCGTCCCTTCCCGTCTCCTTCCTCACCCTCAAACTTGATGAATTTCCTTGGTCTCTCTTCTTAGCGCGAGGTGCGTCAGTCAGTCGACCGTTCGGTGGAGAGCCCCCACCATCCAAATTGCCCCAGCTCCCTGTCCACTGGCGTTACACCCTGTCGACGCTATACCTCTAGCGCCTACGAGACCCCTAGCTTCTCGCCTCTAGCCTCTCCAGCGGCCCCATCTCGCCCCCATTTACAGTGGAGTGCAGGTAACCTGTTGATTCCCCGTGCTTTCAGGTCGGGGCGCCGCCGCCGTGACAAGAGTCGGGTCCGTCGAGACGCAGTAGGGAACCTCTCCGTCCACACACTCATTCTCCATCCAGCCTCGAGCCTCGACGCCCTCGACCGTTCCCTTCTCTCCGCCTCTCATTTTTTCCTTTCTTTTTTCTTCGTTTCCTTCTTACCTTCTCTTGTTCCATTTTCATATGGTTTTATTCCCCTCCCTACCAAACGATATCCTGGCACGCGGAGCTCTCATTCTCCTCCCCTCCGTTCCTTTCAACCCCCTTCTCTCTCTCCCCCCCCATGGAGCGTTAAGACGACGACATTGGCAAGGCGGCAAGCTTGCTCCCCTCCCCGAACGGGCAACTCCCAATCCGCAAAAACACCACCATGTTTTCTTCGCTCCTGCATCAGCACAGGGCTGGGCCCCGTCGTGTCGACCGCCGCCGTAACTCGAACGCTTCCCCTGGTCCTGCCCATCGACCATACACCCTCGAACGACACGCTACTGCTGATTTCACCGAAGCCGACGATGATGACGAAAACGAAGATTCCAACGATGGGGACATGTCCCGACTCCGAAGTAACGAACGTCATGTTGACAACGAGGCTGAAGAAGAAGAAGAAGATGGGGATGAAGACGATGGTGGAGACGAGGATGGTAGACGAAGTGGTCTGCCAATTCTGCCTCTGTTCTCTGCTACTCACTTGGGTGCGTTTCGATAATCATATACAACACCGCTAGTCAAACCATTGGCTCTAACACACGAGGCTGCAGACTCTCTACCAGTGTATAGCATCACACATGCCATTCGAATCATTGTGTCCGCCAGGACAGAAACTACACTCACCTGGGATCAACTCCGTTCCCCCCAGGTATCACAGTTTCTTGTCAAGCCGATGCAGCAACAGATCCGGGCACAACACTTCTCCCGTGCCACTCTATACGCTCTCATGGCAAATTGTCTTCAGTTCACCAAGGAAGGCCAACGATACCCTGGTAACGCTGGAACTAGCAGTACTCGGGCCAAGGTTTGCGAATTGTTGGCCCTGAAGCTCCTGAAGGAATACAACACTCGTGAGCTCATCGATGCTCTCGCCTACGACTTCTACCCTCTTCAGGGACTTCCCGGTGTCCAGGCTCCCAACTCTCCCGCAAACCCTACCGCAACCAAGATGCCATTGATGGCATCCCGAACTTCGACCCTCGAGGTTGCGATTCGAGCTTCCGCCAAGCATGTCCTCGCCCACCCCCTTGTTGTCCAGCAATTGGAAGCTATCTGGAACGGCGCCATTACCTTTCACTCGTCCGCCGACAGCTTGCACCGAGATCCTCCCCCCGAGCCAAACCGCAAGGGCAAGGGCCATGCTAGCAAAGTGGATGATAGAACACCGTTGCTCGGCTCCTTGCCTCCCAAAGAATCGCATTACGTGCCACCAGGACGACGGACAGCGACTCTTTACGACCCCCGAGAAGCATCCCTTTTCAAACTTTCTCGCCTACGAGTTCCTCGCTATCGATCATTCCTCTCGACGCTATCCCTCGCGGTTTTGATCGGCCTTTTCCTTGCGGTGCTCGCGCAGCGCTCGGTTCAAATCACAGCCCTCGAGCTTGTATTCTGGTTCTGGAGTGCCGGGTTTATGCTTGACGAACTCGTCGGTTTCAATGAGCAAGGATTTGCCCTCTACATCATGAGCTTCTGGAACATCTTCGATCTCGGCATTCTCATGTTGCTTATTGTCTACTATTGCATGAGAGCGTACGGCGTCTTCCTAGTCGACCCCCATCATTGGAATGACATGGCGTATGATGTCCTCGCAGCGAACGCAATCTTGCTCTTGCCGCGCATCTTCAGTATCCTGGACCATTACCAGTACTTTTCGCAGCTCCTCATCGCTTTCCGGCTGATGGCTGTCGATCTGATGGCGGTGTTCGCTCTCATCCTCATCCTCTGCAGCGGCTTCTTTTTCTTCTTCACTTTGTCTAAGAATTCGTTCGAGGCAAGTGATGTTGCATATAAGATTTTCCAGATCCTCATGGGATTCACCCCGGCGGCCTGGGAAGTGTAAGTTATCGAGCCTAGTGGTTTTTGGGTTGACTCATGACTGACGAATAACAAACAGATGGGACGCCTATAATTGGCTAGGAAGGGTTTTGCTCGTCATTTTCCTGAGCATTTGTCACTTCTTGGTTGTGTATGTTTTGCTGGTTCAACTATTCGCGAGGCTCTGCTAATACTTTTGGTTTACAGAACGATCCTCATCACTGTGTTGACGAACTCGTTTATGGCGATTGCTTCCAACGCCAATGAAGAACACCAGTAAGTTATGGAGTTCGTTCGCTTAGTTACCTTTTCTTACACAATACTCTAGATTCTTGTTCGCCATCAACACCATCTCAATGGTGAAGAACGATGCACTGTTCTCATACATCGCCCCCAGCAACATCTTTGCGTGGCTGCTCATGCCTCTTCGATACTTCATGCCGTTGAAACACTTTGTGTGGCTCAACCGAACCATCATCAAGGCGACTCACTTCCCCGTGCTCTTCTGCATATACCTGTACGAGAGGTTCTGGCTGGCCCCGACTGTGTACGAGCCGACGGACCTGGTGGAACACGGAGGCCGCGAGCGTGGACGGACTATCTCCTTCGCGGATCCAACCAGCAGAGCAGCTATTTTCAGCCCTAGCGTTCGAGTTCGTGAAGAGTCAGTTGCCGGGTTCCAAAAGGATCGCGCATTGGAGGAGGTGTTCCGACGCGCGCCCGATCCTTTGACATTGAGGACACAGAGACGCAACGAGAGGCGCAAGACCCAAACGGCGATCCGCAACTGGATGGATCAACATGACGAATCAGGCGCCTCACCAGCACACTGGTCTAGCATGGACCCTGGCACTATGCCTCACTGGCAGAGGCGGATGAGTGTTGGATGGGACCGCACGACTAACCTCAGACACGTTTCGGATGTCAGGTCAACAGCGAGCGATCCGGCCGACTTGGCTTCCAATGCGGGCCATCCCCTACGGCCGTCGCATTTCTCAAGGACACGACTGGCTGTAGATATCCCTGAGTATAAGGATCAGACAGACGCAGACGGCGATGACGAGCTCGTTACGAACGATGAGGACGAGGATGACAACGGCACCAACACCGGGCAGAGCCGTATCATTGGCAGTCGCCGCATTGTCGAAGAACCGGAAGATGGATACTTCACCCCGTTGGCGACGAACTTTGGGAAGCTCCCATCTTCGGTCAGCTCCTCTGGAAAGGGCGTTCCCCCGACTCCGCGGCCAAGACGTGGCGCACACAACCGGACCCTGTCGACCAATACTATTCTCTTCAACCCGCAAGATGTGAAACAGGCGCAGGGTGGTTCGCCAGTATCGCCACCCCATGGCACACAGTCAAGGCCGCGGACAAGCGGGCGAACAACCGCTGGGGAGAAGACGCCTCGCCGCAGTTCACCTCGCAGGTCGCTCTACATACCCAATACCAAGCCCCGGCCACCCATGGCACCGCGAGGTCTCACGGAGACCGGAGGCGTGAGCAGGTCCGCCCTGCTCAGCATCGAGCCTCGAAACCGACCAAAGGAGGTGAGGAGATTGTCGTCCCTAGACCTGAGCGCGATGTCAGACAACCTACATTTGCCATTTGTTGGCGGCGACCCTCATGGAGGCATGCCAGGGAGCTTCCAGACTCAGATGGCGCTGGCGATGATGAAAGACAACCGGCTGCGGGCGGCTGGAGGCCTAGAGTCTGGTGATCACGACAGGATGAGCAGACTGGTATTGGCTCGGATGAAGACATTAGAGGAAAGCTTCTCGGACGTGATCCGGGAGATGCGGGAGCTGAAGAACACCTCGACGGCCCCTACAACTCGACGTAACTCGTCGGGCGACGAGGCGCGAGGACCTCCCATGATAGAAGTGGCCGGACGAGACCGTCTACGCAAGCACAAGCTCGAAAGCGCACACCGGAAAGTGGCGTCTAAGCGACCCGTCAGCCGGAGGAGTCTGAAGGACCCCAAGCCAACATCATGGGGGAAGGGGAAAGCGAGGGACGTAGCGTACGAGTCGGACGATGAGGCGGAGACGGACGACAGCTTGTTTCAGAAAGGAGGTTCACTGTAAGACGTCATCGGAGGGAGTTTTTATTGAGGGGGCGAGCATCTTGTTTGCGCATGCGCGTGTATGTATATATGGTCCATCAGTGGGCGTTGGGGTGTTTATACTGGATGAAGTCTGTTTCGGACGGGTGACGCGTTTTGATACATGTATATATAGGACAGACTGGAGTAATCGCTGTTGTAATTGTGCGAATAGCGAATAGAGCAAACGGGACAGACGCTTTGCTCTTGTATATGATAGACATGTTTTCATTCATTTATGCTTGGTAACTAGGTGAAGATGCAGCCCTTGACCCATCAATGGCTCTTGTTCAGCCGGCGTTTGTCTTGGTTATATATATCCCTCTTATCTGTCTTGAGTAAATTGCCACTCTTGCTCATACCTATATTCCTCCGCCACTGCGATCAACCGAGACGTAGCCGTGGGGCGCTTTCTGGGTTCGTTGTTCGAGGTCGTTGTGGTTCAGAGCAGCTGCTTGATACTTGAAGGCAGCGGTAGCAGCGGTCACTGTGGCGGCGAGGAGGACGACGGCTTTGCTACGTCTGGATGAGTGTGAGTAAACAATGTTGGGGGATTTGTGCTACAGGGGAGGGAGGGAGGGGAGAGAGGTGGGCGTACATACAGGAAGGGACGTGTGGAGATGGATGTGATGACAGCTTTGGTGGTTTCCATGGCGAGAAAGGCAGGGTTCTTTTTTGTAGGTAGATACTATGAATTGTTGTTTTGTAGATAGATACTGTGAGTTGTTGTTGTTGAGAAAGAATTGTATGAGATGAGAGGTTGGAGGTTGGATGCTCATAACTAGAGGGGGTTTCTAGTTGGATATGACCCCGGGACTAACTAGAAGTTGGCATTACGTCTACTCGGCACTAGATGAGCCCCGGGACGATCCCCTCAATCCGATATGGGGATCTGGTTCCCGTTGGGGTCTCGTGGGCGAAGCCGTCGAGCTTGGGAGGTCCGGGCGAAGCTAAGATGTCTACCTGGGGGTGGCAACTTGCCTACCTGGGTACGGAGGAGGACGGGGTGTGTGGCATCCTTCTTTTCGTTGGGGAAAGATGTGACAGCTGGGACTGGCCGAGAAAGGAATAGGGTTGTTTAAATTGATTGGACGTTATCGATACCTACATAGACAAGGCTTCCTTCCAATGCCATTTCCCATACCTACCTACTTTGGTGGTGGTTGTTGACGTTTCAGTTTCCGGATGTGGCCTGGTTTTTTTTGGGCGGGGGAAGGAATGGGTGGATGCATGGTCATGATAGCGGGGATGATAAGATAAACTATGGGTTACAGGGATGACGCTTTTTTGGCAAGAGACACGGATATGGAGTGCGAAGGATACTAACAACTGAATCTATAACTCGTAGTAAAGGCTCTATGAAGTACTATGATCCAAGTGCCGTCTTTTCCACGATCGCGTTGTCCCTGAAAACTCGTGACAACAACCTTGGAAATGTCGAATCATCGGTACATGAGCAGGCAGCCCCTGCGAGGAGGAGGCTCAGCTGGGTTGG
Organism: Fusarium robinianum; assembly: GCA_013623725.1. Taxonomy (NCBI): domain Eukaryota; kingdom Fungi; phylum Ascomycota; class Sordariomycetes; order Hypocreales; family Nectriaceae; genus Fusarium; species Fusarium robinianum. Next base: position 62,522 of record JABFFI010000411.1, on the reverse strand, counting down.
GTCAGGTTGGACCTGCCCTGCACTCGCGCGGCCCCCAATGCTGACAATGACGACCCCTTCCAGGTAAGGTAGCAGCTTCGAGACAACCTACCTTCCTCCACTTCCCCCAAGGCTGACGACCTGCCGGTTTGTGTTCTCAGGCATCAACTCTGCCTGGTGCTCAATTCACCTCCATCATCTTACATTCTACACATCGTCATCTTTTACAGCCGATCTACCTTGCTACGCGGCTATCTCTGCCACGCCTTCAGCCGTTGCGCAACATATTTACATATCCTATCAATCCCCCCTCTTGTTTGTTGGTTTGTCTTAGAGTAGGTACGTGCCAAGGCGTCTTGACTGGCTCGACTTGTTGGCACTGCTGCTGTTGCTGCTGCTGCTGCCTGCTGCCTGCTGCCCCTCAACGCCATCCATCATCATCTTGTGTTCATGGGTGTCTAACATTTTTGCGAAAATTCAGCCCAAGATTGCGCCTCATCTTTTGTTATTTTAGCTCGCTTGATCTTTTATTTTATTTTGTTTTTCTTCTTTCCATTGCTCTTTGCATTGTCCCAATTATCCTCCCCACACAACTCTCTCGCTTTCATCTCCAACAACGACATGGATCGCCCCAACGACTGGGATCAGCTTACCGTCGAGTTCACTGACACGGACAACGTTCTTGCTCAACATCCTTCTGCCGAGGAAGACTATCCAGAGGTGCATGAACCAGCTGCTTTGTGGAAATGGGCTGGCATCCACTTCAATAAGCCGGCTTCCGCGCCCGCCAAAGCTGCACCATATGCTCTTCTCAATGCCGACGAGATCGACAACACTCGCAACTTTGAGCTCTTCCGCCTTCATTCCGTCGGCTCCGAGCTCAGCGAGGGCGATACCCTTGTCTTCGTCGACGCTCACATCCCGAAAACTGACGCCCCTTTCGCCTATGCTGATTGTAACGGGATCCCCTACAAGTCGGCGCAGTTTCGAGTCCATTCAGCCAAGTTGCTCGAGACAAAGTCATCCAAGTTTGCCGAGATGCTTGGCCCAACCTATCAGTTTAGGATCCAGAGACGTCGGAAGCTAGTCAACAAGCTCCCAGAGGGGATCAAGTATGTTCTGGATCTGACGCCGCCTGCCGAGGGCGATGACCTGGTCTTCCAGATGACTGAGCTCTCCCTGACCCCTGGCCTCATCAAGTGGTGGAGTTCCTCCATGATTCACTCGGTCGACTCCTGGCTTGTTGGCGGTCACGACGACGTCTGCCGTTGTGATCGGCTCGGGCAAAGGGCTGCCAGTTGTGGGAGCGAGAGGTCAGAATCCCCGACAGGCAGGGTCACCTCAGAGACGGGGAAGATCCCAAGGAGGTTTCGGAAAAGCTTGATGCACTACAACCTGCCCCTAGATCCGTTAGACGCCATTACGATGAGGGAACAGGGTGAGAACGATCTCTACGAAACGCCAGACTACCGCTGCGTTCCCGATTACTGCCCTATCCGCCACCGCAACGGCATCATCCGGCTTCTCATGCTCATCGAGGGCAAGGGCGTCCTTTTGGACTCGGCAACCCGAGTTTGGACACTGGTCAAGCTGAGCGCCATCTTTGATTGCTCCTCCATCCTTCGAGACCGAGTTGCCCAATGGATCATGCACGGCACCAACACCTGCTTCATCGAGGTTCTGCCGGAGGAGGCCCTGCAACTCGCATTCACCCTGCAGCTCCCAGACATCGTTCAGTCTGCCTTCCGTATCTTGGTCAACGAGCTCGCCCTCAAGGAGGCTGCCAGTGATCCCACACAAAAGAAGCCCTCGCAGCTGTCTCTATTTGGAAGAAAGCTCGGGGACTTGCCAGATGAGTTGAGCAACCTCGTTCAGCATGCCGCTCGGGCATTCGTCGAGAGAGTATGGGACATCATCAACATGTTTCACAACCCAGACCTGTTCAGCTTTTGGGATATCGAGGAATGGCGGAAACTACAAGCTATCGAAAAACTCCTCTCCGCTAATGACAATCCAGCATATTCCGATGCGCTCTCCAAACTCAGAGTGCTCATGAGCGCTCTAGTTTACGAGGTTCAGTACTGTTTCGACTTTTCCCTTTCCACTACCCTCTCTACCTCGCAGGCGTGCGACAGCATAGACCAAGATCGACTCACTTACGTCGAGCCGAGACACTTCGAGACTCTCAAGACCATCATGGAGAACTTTAACCCCGTCCAAAAGCTGCTTTGCTCTCTCCCCTACAACGAAATCGGAGAATCGATGAATCACCGCTTCTACCACGGTAAATGTAAAATGCCGAGTCAGAAGCACAGGCTGTACTGTCAACTTCTGGACGATGTGATGAGTGCTCTTCAGGTTCTGATGCTTCGGGAGCCTGCCTTGGCCGATGACCCGGCGTGGTCCGTCTGTTTCCAAGATCGTCAGCCCACTGGCTTCTGGTCGCTTGAAACCATTTCTCCTATCATCTCTCTTGTCAACCTGGAGTTTGCTGTCAAGGACATGATTAGGCCGATCACGCTCTCCTGGGTGCGCGATTCGGAACTGTCCCTCACCTTGACCCGGCACCTGTTGCTCGATCTCACCAACAATGAGATGAAGTTCCTCCCTCTCTGGGCCGGGGGCTGCGACGATGGGACCGGCGGCGTTTTTGAGGACCAGATCCCCCCGGCGATGATGGGACCCAGTGGGCCGGGACCGGCGTACCACACCGGATACACGGTGCCGTCGACACCATCCAGCGTCGTGGGGTCGATTATCGAGGACATGGAGGCCATCCGCGTCTGGGGCAGTACGACGGCCGCTTCCGTCAATGTCCACGACAGCACTGGGACGGTGTACCGCAACGACCGTGTCATCGCAGACGACAGGTCTATGGCGTCGGAGTCCTTCACAGTAGGGAGCTCTGAGTACCAAGCTGCTAGGTTTGCAGCGCCCGCGGACCACCAGGGCATAGGCAGAGCGGTGGAGAGGCTGGTTGAGACGTCGGACTCGGAGACGATGTCTGCCATGACGGAGCGGGATGCGATGAGTGATGATGATGACTTTTGGGATGGCGGTGATAGTGATTATGATGATGATAGCATTGTCATGGTTGGTATGTAAGGATGATGAAATAGTTGAGGATGTTTTTTTTCTCTCTGAAGGATCTGGTTTTCGGGTTATGATATGGTAAAGGCTGGTTGAAATATTATTTTAGACAGGCAGACAGACATAGTCTTGTCATGGATGGATGACAGTTACGAGATATGAAGAAAAGAAACCAAAAATATAGGGGGGTATCAATCCATTGTCTTATTGTTATTTCTTTACTCTGAACGTGTTGGTCTCGTTACTTTTCGTGTCGTCTATTCTCGTCCATGTCTCCTAGTGAACGCCAGATACCGTTGTTCCGTCCCTCCAATATTTCGTCCAATATCAAAGCACTCATACACACCATCTCACATTTGATTTTATTCCTCATCCCCTATTGAGTGTGTTTCCCGCACCTCTGCGATTCTGGTCCTTGAACTCATCCCACTCTCTCGCCTTGTACGTCTCCCGATCCACAGCGTCAATGTCGTCCTCGTCAATCACCGTCTTCTCTTCCACGCCGCCCTGCAGGATATTCCCTTGTCGCCGCTCCTCCTCGAGGTATTCGTCTATCGACATGGTCGGTAGGTTATGGCCCGGTCGGAACACACCTCTCGCCAATTCATCCCGTGACCCTACCAGCGTGAAAGGCTGAAGCGGCTTCCCCTGTGCGGAGAGCAGTGGTCCGCCCGCCATGGATTGTAGACGGCGCAGTGGCTGGTCTAGTCGGGATGTCACGTCCTCGGGAAGGGGCGTTGTGTTCACGGCCGAAGGCGCGAGGGGCCGCGGGGCCTGTGCGAGGATGTCGAGTTCGCGGTTCAGCGAGTCGAGCGCCTGGAAGACGTTGTGAATGGAGAAGGTGATCTGGGTGATGTACAGCTCTCGCACGAGCTCCTCGTCGCCGTGGTCGAGGTAGCGAGGGTTCCGACGCAAAGTCTCGAGTTTCTCCTTGAGCTGCTTCTCGGCGCGGTAGTTTGCGATCTTGCCATCGCGACGGGCGGCGGGGTCACTACTAGCGACGACGGCGAACGACTTAGGATCGTCCCGATAGCGCTCTAGCAAGCGCGCATAAGCTCCACTGACGAGGCCGTACCCATCAACAAGGGCCAGGAAGCGATCGTACGCGGATCGCGACTCGGCGAGAACCTCGGTGCGCTGGTCGGGACTCAGGTTAGGTTTCTTCTGTACGAGGTCTGCGACGTGGACGTCGAGGAGGAGGTAGGACAGGTCTGAGGTGGCGATATCCTCGACGGCCTCGTTGGGGGAGAAGATTGCGACGGCGGCGATCTGGTTACGGGCCTGGGCGTAGAGGGAGAGGGCTTCGTCGAGGTCGGCGCGGTAGGAGGGGGAGGTGGCCTCGAAGGCGTTGTTGAGGGCGTGGCGTTTTTGCTCGGCGGCTTGGTAGAGGGATTTGAGGGATTGGGGTTCGGTGGTGGATGTCATTTTTGCGATGGGGTGAGGTGGAAGGTGAGAAGAGGGAAAGGAAGTGGTGATGAGAGAGTGAGGGTGAGTGTGTGAGAGGATGGTGGTGGAGGAGATGGTGGTGGAGGAGATGGTGGTGGAAGCTACCTGGCAGTGGTGGTGGTTGACAAATCCCACTTTTCAGGGACCTGGAGCAGAAGCCCCGCGGTGGGGTTTTATCGATAAGAGTATAAGTACCTAGGTACCCACTCATGATAACTGATTCTTACCCTATACCCAGAAAAGATGGTCACCTCAACTACGAATAAGGGATGTTTGCAAATTACATGAGGTGATATAGTTTCTGTAAAGTTCCAGTATTAAGTATAGCTGGTATAACGTTCAAAGGTGCCTGTTGTGTATTATAGAGAACTATTGTGTCTAAAGTACACTGTCGAAGGTTAGAAATGGCAAATAACTGACCAGATACATACGTCTAAGAGATCTAACACAAGTAAAATGGCACAAAGCCCCAGTAACCGTCCTCCTTACCTCCCATCAGCCTGGGACGGAATCGGTTTCTGATCTCCACGAGACTCACTCTGATCCTCTACCTTCTTGCGAACTCGGATATCCTTCCATCCTAGCCCACACCCAAAAGGAAGGGCAGCGACACTGATACCTGCGCCGAGATACATCACACGGTTGATGGCTGTGCTATAAGCCTCCAGAACACCCGGCACCTGTTCCGGTAGGACCACTTTGCGGACTGCCGTAGCTCCAGCAGCTACCACGAGGTTAGGATCAACACCTGGAACATTGTCCCTGATCTGGTTCTTTAGCACGTTGCTAAAGATCGTCTGGGCGGCCGTCAGGAACGTGGCACCGCCGAGATACTGCGTAAAAATGACGATGGCCATGGCGACGGGAATCTCAGTGGAAGGGACTGAGTTTTGAATAGCGATGAAGGACTGAGTTGGTCATGGCTTGGAGTTAGCTAGCTCTTCAAGACGTCTCAGGGGGCTGATGCTTACAGGCGCAAAGGCGGCACCAACACCCACGCCGAACGGGATCTGATAGCCAATCCATTTTGCTACAGGGGTAGAGGGTTCGAGAAGTGATAGTACACCGTAGCCAACAGCTGCTACGATAGATCCAATAATGACCCAAGGGAGGTAGTATCCGAGTGTGTGTACTTGGTAGTGAATAGAGTCAGCTGAAGAAACACGAACAATGATGACGGCACTCAGAGAAACTCACTCAAAACTCCAGCTAAAAGAGCAAGCAATGCTTGACCTACCGCGCTTGGCAGGAGGTGCACGCCGCTCATAGTAGCCGAATCATTCTTTACGGACTGGAAGTAGATAGGGAGGTAGTAATTGACGATATACAGCACACCGGACAGGAAGAACAGAGTCAACGCAGCGCTCCACACAATGCGCTTCTTTAGCATATAAAGGGGAACCATGGCCTCGTACCCAGTACGGTGTTCCCATAGTAGAAAGACAGCGAAGGTGACGCCAGAGCCGACGAAAAGGCCAATTACTTGAGAACTGGCCCACGCAAAGGTGTTCCCGCCATACTGCAGAGCCAGGAGCAGCATGATGGCGGCTGGGGCGATGAGAGCAAAGCCAACCATGTCGAAGAGTTGAAAGAAATTCGCCAGAACTTCTCGAACGGGGGGCTTGGCTTTGATCTCGGGGATGTAAGTGAGAACATAGAGAATCCCCACGGCCGCCCCGATGGGTAGATTGATGTAGAAGCCTATGATGAGTTGCAATTTAGTCTTGGATTCTCTCGACCTGAATGGTGTAGTTCAGGGGGGAAGCAAAAGAAAGAAAACAAACACATACACCAGCGCCAGGAGACTTCCTCAGTAAACACCCCACCAAGCAGAGGCCCAATTGCAACACCGATCTGGCCGAGACCGACGTTGATACCCATAACCATAGCTTGTTTATGCGGTGGTAGAATGCAGGCGATGATGGTCAAGGCCCCGTTCAGAATGCCAGCGGCGCCGATGCCAGCAACAGCTCTCCCCACGATGAACATTTCCGACGTCGTTGCCGCGCCACAAAGCGCGGATCCGAGCTCGAAGAGGACAGCAAAGACGAAAAAGGACCACTGGATTCACATTTAAGTCAGATTTGCAGGCAGTAAAAAAAATGACGGCGTTGGTGCTTGCCTTGGTGTTGAAGTGGGTGAATATCTTGCCGCTGACGGGCTGAAAGGCCGAGCTGGCCAGCTGGTACGCGCTTCCGTACCTAGGTATTCAACATCGATGTCAGTAAGGGTTTGTAGAAAAGAAGTCGTAGAGGACGGAGTATTACGAACCAGCCGACATCGAGCAGCGAGTTGAACTCTGTCGTGATGGAGGGAATCGCCGTGGTGATGATTGAGTTGTCGAGCATGACCAGGAAGTAGAACATGGTGATCGGCACTGTGATGATTATGACCTTGGACAACGGAACATATTCACGCTTCTCTTCTTCGGGCGAAACATCCGTCGGTAGTGCCTCTTTCGAGTCTGGTTGCGAAGACCTGGACATCTTGGTTGCTGCTGTTGCTTCGTGTATCTTGTTAGGGGACACGATGGTTGTCGGGAAACGGTGATAGTTGAGTAAAGCCTGAAAGATGCTTGAATGATCGTCTTATTCGATAACGAGAGAACTTTGCCAAGTTGTTGTCGGAGGAAAGGGAGTCTGAAGAGTGTCTATGTGCTTCGAGTCTGGGGTTTAAAGGGTTAACTTCAACCTAGGTATGTAGTCGTTCATCGTTCAGGAACACGAGCTCTTCTCGTCTCCATTGGTTTCTCTATGCATCGGACTTAGAGCCCTTTCCATCCTCTTCTGAATCTTCGGGGCCGGAACCCCGGGTCCGTTCCGTATTGAAGTGGGGATCGGAATTCAAATCCGGTCCAAGTCGGGGTGGGGCCGTGATCCATACCAACTGAAGATGTCCTTGGAAGGCCGATGCCAATACTCTGCCGTCTTTCACCCTGCTTACATTATAAACTTGGTGGCAGGTTCGAGGAAGAAGATCGCCTGTCTTGCCAAATACCGGCATCAAGAACATCCATGTACCGATAACTAGGCTAGGTACTGCGTTGGGCGCAAGAAGGCCATGTGCAGAGTTCGGACATTTGCTCGTTGATTTGTTGAGCTCGAGTACGTATTTGTATCCAAGAACGCCATTGTGCGTGTGGTATAACATCTGATGCTCAGAGGGCTAGAAGCTGGCCCAATCATCCATGGAATCCGTAATCCACGGCATCATAGAGTCGAGACCCATATTCTCTTCAGCAAAAGCAGCCCAGTTGGCTTGTTCTTCATGCTCCTCAGGTGCCATCTTAGCATTTATCCATGCTCGAAGGATGCGTGCTGACCGAGAAAACTGTGCAAACAATTCATCCATAGCATGTTGATCCCCTTCTTTGTTCCCTGAATCTATCTTCTCGGCTGCACGATCGAGCACCACGCGGAGGTCTACTACGTTGCGCACAGCCTGGAGATCCCAGGACGGGTCATCCAGCATGGAAAGCCGGATGAGGGTTACCAGGCAGCGCGCGAGCTGTCCCCAGGAGAGAAATGAAAGGCCGTGCCAAGTTACAGGTGAGAGGGCTAGAAAGATATCAAGCCATGACTTGATCGCGTTTAGTGACCGCCACAGGTACTCCATACGTTCGAAGTTGAGTACACCGCTGCTGCTGGTTCCAGTCGCGGCTGCGGGAAGCACAGGCGCCTTGGAGTTGGCCGTGTGGCCTGTCTCGGATATACACAGCTCGATGTAGTATGCATGCAGAAGGAGGATATCTGCGAGATTGATCAAATTATCATTAGTGACTCTGCAGAATTTCAACAAGGAATTAATATCTGCACTTCTTACCTCGGGACGGTAGAGTTGAAGGGATGGAGTTTTTCAAGTCTTGAAGCTGTATCTGTACTACGCCTAGGAAAAGAACTGTTGAAGGCGATGCTGCTGCCGCTGCCGTCTGGTTATGGGTTGCTTGTAGCCGATCCCGGGCTCTCACAGTTTCTTGAGCGAGCAGCTGGAGGCGCACCTGATATGTCAACACTTCGTCGCCCGGGCAGTCTTTGTTGCCGGCGATGGCGCGCAAGTGCTCCTCCATCTGAGGCGTCCACCGCATAGCGTCTATTTGCGAAAAGTAAGACGAGATACTGTCCTTTGGTGAGCCCAATTGGCCATAATTTATGCCTTTGTATAATGAATGTCCGAATTACGCACATGGAACTGAGGAGAAAACACCCGAGGGATGCTCGTTGTTCAAGGAGACGCGGCCCAGTCTCTCTGGCCGTAGCCCGGATAGGGCATTGAAAGTCCGGGACAAAAGGTCCAATCATGTGTTCGTCTGGCGGCGGCGGCTTATTTAGACCTAGGTCGCATACTATGGATATAGCCATCATTATGAGACGAGACATCGTTTCGGTTTTGGTGAGGAACTGCTCCGAGCCCCATGCCACATATGTTAGCAGGCCCAGCAGTAAATCGAGGTTCGACCGGTTTTCAACGAGGGCTTCCTGCGCCAACACCTTCTTCAGCTCCTTCCCGAGCTCGATTTTATGCTTTATCGAAGTAGTCGACACGGCGACAATGGCACGAAAGAAGAAGGGCATCTCCTGGCGTAGTTGCTCGGCGGTCATGTCGGCCGCAAAATGGACAAATGGCAGGTTTGGCAGCATATGTGACCGAAAATTTGCAAAATACCTCTTGGCATCATCTGCTGATGGCACAGAGGCACTGGTGTTGAGGGAATGAGGTCCTTGTGCAGACGCCGGTGAGCATGATGGGAGCGTCGATGACTGCGACCCAGTTGTTGACGCGAATATCGCATCGCTGTTAGTGGAGGGACTGCCAGAGCTCGTCAAGGAATTCAGCGTCGTTGCTGCTCCATTGGGCAGTGGCAATTGCCCTCGGTCGGCTACTCCTTGTTGGTCAAGGAGCTTACGCAGATCCTCTGTCATGTCGGTTGAGTTTGCCAGCGACTGCAACAGAGAGACAACGGTGTCTAGCTTGCCCTCAAGCTGCGCAATCCTGGCATTCGAGTCTCTATTCTGCTGGGCATTGCGTGTGCGAACTGAGTCAGAAGGTAAACATTGTTTATTAAGACGATGGCATCTGGAAGACTTGTATTAATTCTCCTCTCAAGTCCGCATCAACTAATAGCAGGCTGGACTGACCTTTCGCAGCCACGCTCTTCGGCACGGCTGATACACCTACACTTTGCCTTGAAGCAATGCAGGCAAGCTTGACCATAAGGTGCTGATCGACAGGGGGCGGCTCTCCGTTCCATACTTGTTGCGGCGCGGGCGGGTTAACGAAGCGGTTTGGCAGCTTGAAATGCGGGAAAGGAGATAGCGGATTCTATTACTAGGAGATTCCGTTCGTGATGACGGGGGAAGTAGTTGGACTTGGGTCGTCTGACAGGAACGGATTTCGGAGCGTCAAAATCCGATGGCAATTTGCGTTGGTGGTCTGTGAGCATTCATCTTGGAGATGAGTGTGGTTCGATGCGATGTGAGAGAAATTAGATCTCGATCACGAAAAGATGCGGACGGATGATGGGAGTTATAGAAGTCACCTAGATAAGCAATTAAACGGTTGTTGACTAATAATCGTATTGTAGGGCAAGTGGTTGAAACACTGACGGTCACTCCTTCCTGCCTTCTTCCTGTTACCAACCTAGGTAGGTATCCTCTCCTAATCCGGTAAGCAAGTTTGTAGGTATTGGGCCTTGCGAATGGCTTCGACTTGACCAATTTCTTCAACAAAACAATCAACACAGACCGACTATATTCGAGCCTTCTCTCCATTACTAGACGGCAGCGGGCAGATTCGAATGAAAAGAGAAAGCCATGTATTCGGATATCAATCAGTAGGTAGGACTTGTCTGTAAACTCAACCTCTAGCAAAGTGTCCATATGCCCTCAACTCCGCCTGACACATATGTCTCTAATGCCTTTTTCATGCTCCATGTAGCCTGCTACAAGATCTAGCAGTGAATGGGCTCCTCATTGACAAAGAACAAGCAAAACGTAAAGCAACTAAACCCCTTTTTGCCAACCTCGCACCGTCGTCACCTATTGATCAATCTAATCCTCGTCATCTTCCATCTCAAATTGATCATCGCTCTCGTCATCCGGTTGCATAATCGAGGAGTCGTCGTCAATTACAATGGCTCGTCTGGAAGCAGCAGCGCGTCCTGGTCGCCTAGGAGCCGCCTTGGGGGGTGGCGACTCTGGATCTGCCATGTCATCATCGGAATCATCCTGAAGCACAGACTTCTTGACAGCCTTCTTCGCAGCGTAGGCCTTGGCTGCTGGAGAGAGGGTGGTCTGCTTTTTGCCGATAACCTTGGCCCTGACCTCGTTGGCCTTATTATTCTTTGCACTAGCAGGGCGGCCCCGTCCTTTCTTCGCCGTTGCCAGGCCTGCAGGCAGCTTAGGCGCTGCAGACGCGGAGCTGAGCGACGTAGGTTTGGTGCTCTTCGTCTTCCTAGTCGGAGGAGCGATGGGTTCGTCGTCAGACAGGAAGCTATCGATGTGATCCTCCTTGGCTACTGCCTTGTGAGGCGAAGACTTGGCGAGCATCTCGTAGTTGGTATCGTCGGGACTGTCAAAGTCAAACGACTTGGCCGATTTCGTCTTTGGTTTAGGAAGGCCATTCAGACTCCCGTTCCCGTGGCTAGAGTCTGGCCGGCTCATGGCGTGCAAGCTGAGCCTGCCCCCTGACGCATTGCTAGCTGGCTTATCGATGCCCTTGACTAGAGCACCCACATCCCCAAGCATCTGATCATCGTCACTCTCCGAATCCTCCTCGTCGAACATCGCCCTTGCCCTAGAAGCGGCGGCTCGTGGGGTGCGTCCGGTGTCCGGCTCTTCCGACGATGATTGTGTGGGCTTGGGTGCTGGTTTGCTGCGGCTGAGAGCCGCGTAGTCGTCGTCGGAGAAGTTGTCTGAGAGGTCCACAACGTCGGGATTAGGCTCCTTCTTGACTTTCGGCTTGGAACTGAACATGTCCGCAAACCGTTGTGCGCTCTTCGTTTCGACCTTCACAGGGGCTTTGGCGACTGCAGCCTTGATCGAGGCCTTTGGCCTGCCACGGGATTTCTTCTCGGGCGCATATTCGTCGTCGTCCTTGGCTTTCCGAGAGCGAGTCGTGCCAGCGCCGATCTTCTTGGACACCCTACGACCCAGACGTCGAATATCCGACTTGATTTCAGCTTCGAGCGCTTGCTGATTGTCCCACTCGGCCATAAACGCATCAAGATCTTGGCACCAAAGATCCTTCTCGTCCAAGCCGAGCAGTTCGTTGTGTTCCGCCTTCTTGTTAGCGATGGAATTCTTGAGCTTGTCGAGACGCTCCTGCGTCAACGACCAGATTGGCATCTAATATACGTCAGCGCTTGTGCGATCACATCGTAGTTGCCAAGGGTGCTCACTGAAAGCAGATAGTCAAAGTCGCGGGCACCCCCCGTAGCGACGTCCTCATCTCCATCTTCAGCCTCTTCTTCATCTTCCTCTTCTTCCTGTTTTTTGCTCTTCTGTTTCGCAGGGAAGGGATCATACTTGCGCTGGCGAAGCTCTGCAATGAGCACATCCTTCTTCTTTCTACCAACAACAAGCTCGCGATCAATAATCTCCTTGATAAAGCGGGCCTGGTTCTCCATCTTGCGAAACTCGGTCTCATACACCTTGAGCCAGTGTGCCTGTACTAAAGTTAGCTGCATATTTCGAGCCAAGTTTCTCATTGCCGCTTACCTTTCGTTGCGTGTACATATCAAATCGGTAGTGATAGTACTCCTCCAGGATGTCCTCGACCTTTTCATATTTGCGGATCTGACCACGAGTATCAAAGGCGACCAAGTTCGAGGTGGCCACCTGTTTAGCCAGTTTGAAGCGCTCAATGAGGCCTTCCTGAACCACCTGATTCGTGTACTTCTCGTCCAGCATGATCTCGAAGTGGACTACGTTGTGGTCGTTGAACTCCTTGTAATCCTTGATCCAGCTCGGGCCGTCATTGCCACTGATGATCTTTTCGAGTTTTGCCTTGAAGTCATCTGTCCACATTCGGATGGGTAGCTCAGTGATGGTAATCTCGTTCGGGTTCGACTCATTCTGGCGGGCAATGCCGTTGAACTTGTAACGATCGGGGCCGGCGGGTTCGGGTGTGCCGCTCCAGCCTCGGAACCAGGGCATCATGGTCTCGAACGGCTTTTCCTCCGTGTCTTCGGGGTCCAGGCGGCCCATACGACGTCTCAGATTCTTGACGATGTCAGATGGGTGGTAGTTGGGGATAGAAGTGCTCCATCCGGTGCCGATACCGTCAGCTCCGTTGACAAGCACCATGGGAATAACGGGGGCGAAGGTAACCGGCTCAATGTTTGTCCCATCGTCAACTTGGGCCTCCAGGTTAGGTTCATCCATTTGGTGGAAGACCTTGCGAGCGAATGGCGAGAGACGAGTAAAGATGTATCGAGGACTAGCAGCATCCGAACCACCGGCAAGTCGCGAACCAAAGTTACCGCTGGGCTCTAGACAGTTGACGTTGTTCGATCCAACAAAGGTTTGCGCCAGACCAACGATAGTCTGCTGGAGTGATATATCACCATGATGGTATGCTGCCTGTTTCAACACGCTACCGGCTAGTGCAACCACCTTGTTGTCCTTGACAAGGTTCATCTTCAAGCAAGTATGGATAACCTTGCGTTGACCGGGCTTGAGTCCATCAAGGACGGAAGGGATTGACCGCATGTTGTCAGCCATGCTGAACAAGATCAGCTCTTTATTGACGAAGTCAGTGTAAGTGATCGACTTGGTTGAGTGATCCAGATAGGTTCCTGGAACGAAGCTGCCCAACCATTCCTTGCGAGCGTCTGCCTTCTTCTTCGAGAAAGCAAGGTCGAAGAGCTCTGCCTCTTCAGATTTCATCACCTGGAACTCTTTCAAGTGGCTATCCAGATTGGTGAAGTATCGCTGGGCATCTTCAGGGCCGCTGGTTCCCAGACCCTTCAGATACTTGTACTGCCATCGAGAGATTTCGGCGTGGTGGGCATCCTTCCACTCCTGGTACTCTGGTTGGGTGAAGAAAACTTTCAACTTCTTGGGCTTCTTCGGGTCCGGACCCTGCCAAATCTTCACGATGGGTGTGATAAATTCCTGGAAAAAGTCGGGAACCCGGAGGAGAGATGGGAACTGGACCTGGAGAAAGTTGATAAGAAGGCCTTTGATGTGACTTCCATCATGATCCTGATCGGCCATGATCATTAGATGGCCGTACCGAAGACCCTTCGTGTCCGTATACACTTGCTTGTGCTTGAGACCTAAGAATTGCTTGATGTTCTGGATTTCCTGATTCTTGGTGATTTGATCGATTGATGCATCCCGGACGTTGAGCAACTTGCCGCGAAGGGGGAAGACGCCAATACGGTCTGGGTCGAGGATAGCACGGCCAGAGACGGCCAGACCCTTGGCAGAATCACCTTCAGTCAGAATCAAGGTGCACTCATGACCCCGGCGGGTGCCGGCCAAGTTAGCCTCGACAAGCTTAGCATTGCTCACCCTGGAGCGCTTGCTTCCATCACTCTTGGCCAGCAACTTATCGGCCTTCCTCTCTGCGAATTCCATGATGTTCTCGATTGCTTCGGATCTCGCAATCTTTTTAAGGAAGTCTTCGCCGAGTACACACTTGCTGCCGAACTGGCTCACCTTGGTTGTGAGCTGTTCCTTGGTCTGTGAGGTGAATGCCGGGTTTTCGATAAAGCAGTTGACGAAGATGAAGATGTGGTTCCGTAGGTGGCTCTGCTTGAGGGTATGCCCCTTCTTCTTCTTGTTTAGCGCCTTGAGCAAGTAGGCAGTGATCTGGTCGGCAATGTAGCTAATGTGCGTTCCTCCAGATGTCGTGGCGATGGAGTTGACGAATGAAACTTGCTGGAAAGTGCCATCAGAGACAGCAAAGCCGATATCCCATTTGGGATGCGACTTGTCCTTGTCTGTCTCGACAGTGCAAACCGCGGGAGTGCCCTCCTCATCGCTCCTCTCCTTGGCAATTGATTTGGCGTACAAGTCGCAGTAGGCCTTGAAGTCCTTGACTTTGATGTTCTCGCCGTTGAGATACACCTTGATACCCCGGACTGTACCCACCATATCGTAGACCCTCCGATACAGCAGGCTCTCGAGATCGTCGTCGATGCCCTCCATTCCAAAACGCTTGAAGTCCGGCTTGAAGGTGATTCGAGTGAAGTTGCCCGATTTGTTACTCGTGACTTTGGCTTTGTGCATTTTCTGCATGTTGTTGGTCCAGGTCTGCTTATACCGTTTGCTTCGCTCGCTATCCTGGCATTCGATAGTGAATTCGGTGCTGAAAACGTTACAAAGCTTGGCTCCGTAACCGTTGCGACCACCGACCGTCTTCTTCTCGTTATCGTCAAAGTTGGAACCAGCCAACAGATGACCAAAGATGAGCTCAGGGATGTAGATTTTCTCCTTCTCGTGGATCTCGACAGGAATGCCATCTCCATTGTTCTCCACGCTGATGACGCCCTCGGCGCGGTCAACGTTGATTTTGATGTAGGTCATACTCTTATTCCGCTGTTTGTTGTCGGCAGCGTTGACAATGATTTCGTCAAAGATCTTGTAGAGGCCAGGGACATAGTTGACATGACGGTACTCCATCAATGATGTCTCCTTGTTGAAAACCCACATCTGCTGATCCGTCATTTCAACTGAACCGATATACGTGTCGGGTCGCTTGATGATGTGCTCAAGCTGTGTCAGTTTTTGGTAGGTCTCGGTGGCCGTCTTCTTTGTTTTGGCCTTTGCGGGTGAGTCGACGGCCATGCTGTCATCCTCCAACTCGGCCAAGGAAGCTTCTGAAGACTTTTCGGGCGGAGGGTTGCCCTTTTTCTGTTTCTTCGAGTTGGGCGGGATGTTTGGGGAACCCGAGCCATCGCTCTCGGCATCATCGTCGCTCTCGGGCTTGGGGCGCTTTTTGGGCGCAGGCTTCGGCTTGAGGGTTGTTTGCACCATCTTCTTGATAGCTGGCCGCGTGGCAGCTTTCTTGATGATAGCCTTGGCTTTGGGTTTCTGCGGTGTCAAGGTTAGCCGGCGGGTCGAAGGTCCGCGATAGTTCTGGTATCTTTGTTGTGGGTGTGCGGTTGGAAGTTTGTGAAGGTAAGTTGTGCAGCTGGAAGGGAAGGCAGGCAGGTTATATTGGTGTCGAGAGGTGAATGGCGAGGCCGCAGGCAGAGACTGTTTGCGCTCCTGGAGACTAGCGCCATGGGCAATGGGTGAATGGTAGGTACTCACAGTTTCGGGGACGTAGCCATCAGACTCGTCGTCAAGACTGAACATGGACGCATCGGAGTCCATCTTGTTTCGTGTGGAGGGGTAGGGTCTGGGAGAGGTAGGTCGAGCCCAAGAAGAGTTTGACAAAAAGAACGACAAAGAAGTTGGATTACAAGACAAATACACCAATTGTACAGGGCGTTTGAACCGAGTGGGAGGAATTGCTCGTGCGCAGATCCGCGACAACGAAAGAGAGGGAATGAGATGGGCCAGACTGACGACTCCCATGAACAACGACTAGCAGAAAAACGACTGAATGTTGTTGTGGCAATCACCTTGTCTGCTAGTAAACAAATCCCTGGACGCGCCTGCGACGGCCGGCCCCTGGCCGCCGTTTGTGGGGCCGTGTTTTTCTTTAGTGCCTGAGGCCTTATGATCAAACGCCATGTCCCGTGACACGGCACCTGACGAAGCACCTGACGTCTCAGGGGTGAGAGTTGCTCAGCGCCATTACGCTGTACCTTGAGAAGGATAGGACGACGGTGGTAAAAGATGGGCAAAGCGATTGTGCTTTGTTGGCCACGTTCCCCATCCGCCTCTTGAATTGATAACGAAGAATCCGAATCGTTCTATTTGCTCCTTTCAAAAGGCCCTTGGCCCAAAGGAATTACCCATTCCTCAGGGACTCGTTTGTCTTGAGGTCCCTCCCTCCTATGGCTCTGGCAAGCGCAGACCAACAATCGATACGAAACGAGTCCAAGTGGCCAAGTTCATCACTTTTCTTTCTAGTTCGCCTGGTGCAAAGTAACTTGTCAGAGTGAGGAGAAGGTGATAATGCAGAAGCGAGCATGTTGGGCGTCATCCGACCCCTTCGCTCCTCGATCCACGCCAGACGTCGCACAAGCTCGACAGAATAGGACACTACCCCATGGAGGTGGCCATGACTTCGCGGGGATGAAAAATTGGACGGCATCCGGCTCACTTGCCCCCGCGGTCGCTTATATCTTGAAACAAACCTGTCAGGCTCGAAGTCAGACATGCGCGGCTCTCGTCTTGGACCAGCGGGCCGAGTCTGGATGTACTACGTCCAGTGGAGAGTTTCTCTTCCTCATCGGCATGTGTGTCGCCTTAATCCAGGACGCGATTCACTGCTTATTTTCCTGGTCGCACCGTCTTCGAGATTAGGGTGGTTGAAGTTGGCCGTATCACGACCGTGGAACTGGACGAGGCCACGCTCGTTACGCGCATGGCCAGTCCGACTTGAGCAGCCGTTGCCTAGGACATACTCTTGAGCGCCATCTGCCCACTAAGGCTTCATTTCATGCAGTGTCGTACTGAATCTGCTGATCTAGGTCTTGGACGATGGGCTCCTCCAGGCCATTCCACCTACTGTGTCGTCAGGAGATGAAGAACGAGACCTCAATATCTTCTCCTTTCGCAAACGACGCGTGAAGTGCCATATCACGAGGCGGTTGAGGCCCCAGTATGTTGTGAGCCTGGCAGAAACACCGCCATCGCGCGACGTCGCTGCCATCGAGATATCGGTTCCCTTTGAGACAGGTCCAAAGAGGCAGGCGACTGTCCAACACGGCGTGCTAGGCCACACCAGCCCATGCGCTGCACGCCTGGATGGTCACAACCCGTCAGCAAAGAGAAAAAAAGGCAACCTCCTCCGAATTCGATGCAGGGTTCCGCCTGAATGCCTCTGGTTGCACCACGCGTGAAGGCAGTGACAGCTCCTCGCCTTGGACCGCCCGTCGTCCCACCTCGATATTGTACAATCATCTGAAACTATCCCTTGAGATGAAGAAACTACTTCTCGTCTTTCACCTTTGGCTTCCGAGGTGTGGAAGCAGTTGTTTCCGCATTCGTCCACAGCTCGGCCCGATGTGCTCACGAAAGGATCAAACATGACGGCGCTCCGTCAAGATCCGGTGGGGAGCTCACATTCACAGCAAGTTAAGGCCAGACAGTGCTAGTTAGGATTGGAGACCGAGCGTCGCGACGGTGTTCTATCGCATGTCACCTTGGCTAACGATGATGCCTCATTTACCCCCTACACCAACGCCTCCTGGACCTGGTCATGCGTTCTGGGCCAATCACACCTCCATCTGCCAAGAAAGGAACTTCAAAGCCACGGTACGAATTTCGAACACGGAAATGTGTCGCTGCCCGAGCCGTCGGTCGGTCGCATCAGATGTGATCACCTTCGCCACGACCTCCGTTGACACTTCTGTCAGGGGTCCACTGACTCGACAAGAAGTGAATGAGGGGCGCCGGTGAGAGTGTGAAATCGATTCGAACGAGCAAAGCTGAGCAACCACGGCGGGCTTCCGACCGACTATCAGGGCTCAGTCGGTGAGTTGCTTGAGCGATTGCCTTGGGCAAGATGCGAGCCCACGATCTTCGGCACCGTGGACCTATGGTGAACGAGGCTTGGGCCGCATAAGAAATCTCAAGACCCCTCAAAAGTTTGAGAGGGCGGACGTATCAGGCAAAGACTTGTACTCCCTCGGACATTTTTCTTGTGTCTGTACGCCGACAAGCTCGTGTGAGTGACGAGAGCCGGTATCCTGACAGGTGTGATTTTCAAGTTCCTTTCACTGAACTCCTGAGCGGAGCAGTTTGATGGCAATGAAATTCTGGAAAACAATTCGAACATCCTCAGGCAACGCACATCGATTGAGCACCTCTCGGATAGGTGCAGCCCCTTTCCACGAAAAGCAAAACAGGCCTCCTGTAACGGACTGGCCGAACGAGAGGCTTGGGAGACATCTCTCCCTCGCGCTTATTTGTTGAGAGAAGGAGTCCCGGGATAGTATCTTTAGAAATCGACCACCAAGTTATCCCAACGACTTGTCCTGGCCGCCTATCTGTCAGTTGTCATACGGACACGTGGGGCGACCCGACCCAGGCCTAGCATTTTTGAAATTATGGCGGGCTTTTTCGGCGCCCTCAAGATGGCGATTCTTTGTTGTACGGACATGAGGAAACAGACTGGGGTAGGAAAGGAAGAAGAGGAGTCCCTAGGAGATGTGACATGCAAGTACCCGTCGGCGGTTGAGTCCTGCCAAAACCTCGTGGGGCGACTTCAAACAGGGCGACATAGCCAGTTTGGGGCCGGACAACCCAGGGCTATTTGCGTTCGCCGAACCGCAACTGTAGCCCCGATAGCTTTAGGGAACGTCCCGGTGTCGTCGCGGGAGAGAGAGAGCCAAGGGTGCCCGATATGCCCCCATCTGGAACCGTCTGGTGGAGTTGTCCCGGCTCACAACCGTCAACCCACTGCCAGAACCGGATTGAGGGACACAATATGGGAGTGCGACGGGATAGTAAGGCGTGGGAGCCACCCTCTCCCACCCCTCCCCGCCAACGGCTTCGACTTTGCACCCCCTGTCGCGGTTCTCTGCCTTCTAATGTTGATGCGGAGAAGACGGCATGGAACCACATAGAGAAGCTGTTTGATATAGCGGGACTCTGATCTCTACCACGCGAAGTTCCCCCAGACGACAGGGAAACTCCCAGCTGTGAGACAGAACGCGTTCTCATCAAACTACCCGGGCTCCCCCCCCCTTCCTCTGCCCGATCTTGCCTCTGATTTCCAAGGCCTCGTTCCTAGGGCTATGGGCGGCGTCGTGTCTCTCATTTAGTTGCCTCGCCCCCCCGACTCTATTCAGTCATCTATCACTTCGTGGCTTCTACTAGGATTTGTTTTAGAAGAAGAGCGGTGGGAGTTCGCAAACGGGGTCCTCTCGTTTGAGAGGCCAACTGAGGCTCCAAGGACAAAGAAGCCTGCGCCCGAGAGCATCGGCTAGTCCGAACGGCATCGCGACCGACATTTGGGAGTTGCAGATTCTATACGCAAGTGGCCTAGACCGCTGGACGCAGACATCCCAGGGTTCCTTGTCGTGGGCCAGCGCGGCAGAGCGAGGCGTCGGTCGCGAGACTGCCCTCCCCCGACGTGTTTGTCAAGCTGAAGTGACTTGAAGGCGAAGAGTTTCCACTGGTCACTGGTTGTTGCGACTTGTCTGTCCTTCCCTGCCGTCCCGGGATTGGGCTAGAGGTATATCACGGCCGCTGCCCGCCGTACCCTCCAAACCACTGGATTCATTCACCCTCTTTCGACCATCCCCTTGTCTCCTGTATGCCACCTAGGTTCCTCTGCGTCTCAGTATCGCAGCTTTCTTGGCTTTTGACAAACCCTGCTGGCTCTCTATCATGCTCTCCCTCAAGACGCTCCTGAATCCTGCCCCTCCTGGGCAGGACGCTCCCCTTTCAAGCACCGCGCCTTCATCTCCCGCATTCTCTGCTGTCACCGAATCGTCGGCTGCAGGCCTAGACCATCCGATAATGCCTCTCGTCCGCTCCTCGAAGGAGTCCACCAACATGGCCAAGTCGAAGCTGCGCGGCCAGATCAAGTATGCGCCCTTTGAAAACCTCGACGACATTTCCTACGCGGAAATTCGAAGGTTCCAGGTCAAGCCCTTCGGATACATCCATCAGTCTTGCCTACACATCCCATACAACAGTGGAAAGAAGGACTTTTTTGAGAAGACAGGACGCGAGAGCTTCGAGGGTATGTTGTTTCAACCTGATCGATCGACTATTTGTTGCTGATACCAGGGCCCTCAGTGTTTCGATACGAGTTCACGGCTCCTAGCCACGAAACTACGTACGCCGTAATGTGGGATTACAATGTCGGCCTCGTTCGCATGACTCCCTTCTTCAAATGCTGTCAATACGGAAAGGTAAGGACCCGGATGTTGGGTTTCCCCAAGGTTGGGCACTGATTGTCGAGCAGACGATGCCAGCAAAGATGCTGGGTCTCAACCCAGGCCTCAAGGAGATCACCCACAGCATCACTGGAGGCTCTATTGCCGCCCAAGGTATGGGGACATGGCCCGAAAACAAAATTTCAAGGGTGTGCTAATTGTTGGCTAGGCTACTGGATGCCGTATCAGTGTGCCCGAGCTGTCTGCGCGACCTTTTGCTATCACATCGCCGGGGCGTTGATTCCCATCTTCGGGCCATCTTTCCCATCCGATTGTGTTCGCCCCGAGTCGCCTGAGTTTGGCCGAATGGTTATCAACCAGCAGCTTGTTGTCGAGGCCACTCGGGAAGCCGAGATTGCTCGACGTCTGCATCTCAACTCGGCCGCTGCTGGCTTCAACGGCGCAACAAGCTATCCTCGAACCGAACGCCCTCCCGCCCAGAACCTATATGCCCCAGAGGAGCGGAAAAGCCGCTTCCGACCCAGACTTGTCTGTGATCCGTCGTGGCTTACAGACAGTGATGCAGAGAACCACCACATCTCCGCGCCCAACTCGGCGTCGAGCACCGGGTCTGGACTCCAGGGCTACATGATTACTTCTCGGCCAGCTGCGAACTGGGCTCCTGCCAACCATTCTGCTCCTCAATACGACAGCTACCAGCAACCTGCCAACCCGTGGCTGAGTGCCGTGCCTCGCATCCCCCCGATACAACACCAGGCGGCAGCAGCCTACACAACTCAGTCTTGGGTTCCTAAGCGGCGGTTCGACTATGAGGACTCTGACCACGGCTACAGAGACAGTGCAAGCCCCAACATGAGTTTGAGCTCCGTCTTCATGGCAGGAACACCAGAGGCGAGCCCTGCTGCGGACCGACTTCGCCCTGAAGAGCCCTCTCGAGCCCCTGACACGGCGCAGAAGAACGCCGCCATGCTCCTCCTCAACCTCAGCATGCAAGAACCGCCCTCGAATACAGCGGAAACAACGCATCCGCCACCACCCGGATCGCACGATCTGAGAACTCCAGAGTCGTCGTTCAGTGACGCTCACCGAAGCAAACGACAGCGTGCTACCTCGTTCTAGGACCTAGTTTGACCGATCGGAGTACGGATACAGTGTTGGGAAGATACTGGGGGGATATACACGGAGGATGTCTGGGAATTTGGACAGCAAATAGAAGGGAGTAAAACCCCTGGCAGGTGTTCTGGGAGAAGATGCTTTCTGTTTTCGTGTCCTTTTGTTGTTGTTTTGAAAAACCAACGGTACTGGGTTGCATATTGCGAGCTTTTATATCCAGGAATCTCTAGCTATCACAAACTTGATTGTCTTTCTACAGAAACAGCAACAGTAACAGCATCAGTCGTCAAATCATAAAAGCATTTCTTTTTTTTTCCCCTCTAATTTTCCAAACTTTTTACCTCTTCGTCTAAACCCCATCGTTCAGCTCTTCTCTCCTCTCTCCGCCGCTCTCTGCGACTTGTGCTTCTTCGCCCACGCGTCTGCCTTATCCTTGGGCACCACAAAGATCCTCATCACCTCGTCCACGATCTCTACTTTACCCGTACTCAACACCTTGAGCAGCGTAACTCGCTTGCCCATCTTGAGCAGCCCTCCCTCGCGCGTCTCGACGTAGCACTCCACCCCAGCAGGCGTGTACTTTCCCTCACGGTCCCACGGTAGGGGGAAGATATATCCCAGGTGATCCTCCAACGTGTGCGTCTCCTCAAACGCTTTTATGAAATCAGACTCCAGGTCCAGAGGGTACAGCAGCACCGTCGGGAAAACGAGCGCGCTGCGCGGATCATCCGGGTCCGGAACCAGCGTGACCTGCGCGTCCTCCATCTCCGGCGGCTGCTCAGTCTTCCGGGTCGGTATACCACGCGCCATGAGAGCAGCCTTGACGAGCGCAGCACGGCGCTTCGTAAGGGCTTCCCGCTCGGCGTCCTTCTTGCGACGGGCGTCGAGCTCAGATGCCCGCTTGATGATGTCGTCGGCTACGCCCTTGAGCGCGGCGTTTGATGAGTCGAGCTCCAGACCCCGCGCGCAGATGTCGTCGGCCTCGGTGATGCGGTCCGCGGCGAGGAGGGCGCGGGCGCTGCGGTAGTAGGCTTTCAGGTTGCGCGGGTTGAGGCGGAGGGCGGCGGCGCAGTCGGTCCAGCAGCTGCGGTTGTTCTTGACGGCGAGGTGGCAGGCGGCGCGGTTGACGTAGAGGGCCTCGAGGGTGTTGCGCTGGTTGGCGATCTCGTCGTCATCGTCGGGAACGCCGTCGTTGTTCACCGTGATCTCTCCCCTAGCGCGCTTGCGCTCTTCACTGGCGAGGATGGCGATGCCCTTGGTGTAGTACTCCTTCGCATCAGCGTACCCGCGCATCTTGAAGCATTCGTTGCCGCGCTCCTTAAAGTCCAGGCCGTTCTCGAGGGGTGTACCCTCATATGCGAGGGCCTGGAGGGCGGCGATGTCGTCGTTTTCTTCATTCTCGTCCAGGTCGGTCATGAACAGCGGCGACTTGTTAAGGTCCTCCCAGAGTTCCTCTGCAGTCATTCCTTTGCTGATGGCGTGAGCGGGAGGGAGTTCTGGTCCTGAGGCTCCAGAGGCATTTGGCTGTGAGAGCCTCAAGGCCTCCTCCATCTTATCGGTGACCTCGTCAATTTTCATTTTCCCCCGCCTTTTCACTCTTCAGCTGCAATAATATCCGGATGCTTGTGGTTCGAGGCGGGCACTTTTTCTTGGTATCCCGCTCGTAGTTGATGACGCTGATTAAAATTTGAGGTTTCTACAGGTTTCGGTGGGTGCCGATATTTAATTGGGCACTGACCGGAAATATCACCACTTCAAGTCAACCCAAAGTCAACTTCTCCCAACGACGGGACTCAACAAGGAAACTATCTCAGTTAAATCAATAGGAAATTCTACCAATAGTAGTAGTCCAAGGGCACTCGTAACTCATTAAGAGGGCACTTTGAAAATGCTTCTAGATATTGTTTTCGTCATTAAATAAACCCGCTCCTTTCTGTCTGTTTCGATATCTACCAATGCAAGATAATAAACAGCTAAAGACATATCTATTCTATTGTTCTATTCCTTTTATAATCTATTCATGAGCTCTTTTCTTTTCTTTTCCCCAAAATCAAAACGCCATTCTTTGCCGCCCAGCATGCATTCGATCGAAGCTGGAAACAATCGAGCCACCAGAAGCCCTCGCCCACCGGGTATGTATGTAGTTATGTACTAAACAACAGGGGATATCTCTCATCAACCCTAAAAACCAGAAAGAAAAAGGAAGAAATAACCAAGTAGAAATAAAGCGCTTTTCATGGTCATCTCAAATGACAGAAATTCTGAACGCCAATATACATCGCAGAATAAACGATCAAGGACAAAAGCCTCGTAGGTGTTCAACTTTGCATGGGTAGCAATGTTGTGAAATGTGTGCTCGTCAATGTCCAGACAGGAAGCAGACTCTCAAAGTACCAGTCATAGGTTGTTCCCTTCTGACTGATTCAAGCAGAGTCGTAAAACTCAGCCTCGGTCACAGTGACGGCTGTGTTCTGTTTGCGAGGCACAACGGGAGTCTCTTCCGTAGGCTCCTCGCTGTGCTGGCGGGGGACCCAGAAGCACTGGATTGCTCCCGCAGTGGCCGCGATGGCGCTGCCGTACCAAGCCAGGGCGGAGCAATCCATCTTGCTGCCGACGGTGTAGAGAAAACCGGCGACAGGGGGTGCAACCATGCGGCATGCAGCGCCTGCACTGGCCGCCAGGCCGTTCACCTTGCCCATGGCGCTCGCAGAGGGAGTGGCCTCCTTGATGAGGATCATAAGAAGCGGGTAGAGGATGATGGACAGAATATTGCGGACCACCAGGCAGCAGTAGATGGCGGGATAGACGAGGCCCTCGGGAACAAGGAGTAGTGTGGGCATAAGGGTGTAGACGATGGGGTGAAGGACCGTAACGAGGAGGAACAGCCGGTAAGTTCCAACCTTGACAGTAACCCAGGGGAAGATGAAGATCTGGATGACCAATGCGATGCCACCGTCAACGGCCATGATCATGCCAACATCGCGAAGAGAGAGGCCAAGGCCGCCGGGGGAGTGGAATGGGAACAGCGTCGATCCCGACTTGAGCATCTCCCTGACGTTTGCCCTGTCGTCCTCGAAGAAAATAGGCAGTAGGTGATCGAAGGTCATGGAGTGATAGGTGAAGATGGAGAGCGCGATGATGAAGCCCACAACTCGCTTGTTCCACACCTTGGCAACAAATGTGGGCTTTTCTACCTTCTCGTTCTCGATCACGCCGGAGTCCCAGTCGTCGTCAAACACATCAATGGTGCCGTACGCGTCAGCTTGGGCGTCGGCGGATGGAATCAGGCGGGTTTCTTCGGACGCGTCGATTTCGGCTGAGAGCACCATCTCACGTCGTACATCTGGGTGGGTCTCCTCGAGAAGGAAGAAGCCCAGCACCACGCTTATGAGCAACAGCCCGATGCAGACGAGGTTAGGGAGCAGGTAGGGGAAACGCTCGAACAGGCTGCCGGTGGGAAACGTCTCGGGCCACGAGTTGTGAGGGCTAGCAAACATTCCGCCAATCGAGGGGCCTACAATGGTGCCGACGCTCCAGACGAAGGGCATAATGGAGTATGCGCGGGCTATTTTTGTTGTTGTCAGTCCGCTGATCAAAACAGGTGTTAGTCGATGTGGTAGATGAACTCACGTTCATGTTCCGGTCTCGTCACGAGCTCGCCAACCATGGTCTGAATAACACCAATGTTTCCGTTAAGCAGACCACCCAGCGCCCGGCCAAACAGAGCAACCCAGAAGTTGGGGGCCATGCCTACTACCAGCAGGCTACACACCGTCCCCAGTGATCCCATCATCAAGACAGGCTTTCGTCCAATTCGATCCGAGAGAGCACCCCAGAACATGCCCATAACGGCCTCGGCCAGAGAAAAGGCGGAAATGAGGAGACCGGAGTAGAAAGAAGCCGTATTCTCGTCACCAATTTGGAAATCCTTGACCATAGCCCAGGCGTAGGGGAAGATGGATGTCAAAGCGATGGGCTCGGCGAGTCGAACAATAGCTGAGACAAAGTTGTCAGCCATCAAAAGTTACCTGGAAGGCCAGGCCGATGAGGTATAGACCTACCGAGAAGAAAGAGCTGCATCGCCGGGAACTCGTCCGGGTTCCGCGGGCCGGTGACTCTGATGAGACCCATGACGGCTTCTCAACCGGCTGACGGAAGACAAGCGGCAAGGCCCAAACACACACACACAAACACAGTGCTCGACGGGAGCACTCCAAGCCAAACACCGAGGTGTGCAGGGACGCGCAATATTAACTGCACGGGTGATCGTTTGCGCGGTGACAACGACAGTAGGTAGGTATCCTGGAGCAAGGCCACGAGACAACTAGCGGTGGTCGAGAGGAGGAGGAGCACGAGAAAGGCGAACAGTGGCAAGCAATAGTCAGAAGGAAGCGACTGGAGGAAGCAAGCGAAAGGGGTAGGTGACACCTTGCCGAGATGTGTGGTGAATGAGTGATTTCAAGTTATAGGAAACAAAAGAGTCAGATCAAGGAGAAGGGGAACGAGGTGTGGGAGAGGGGAGAGAAGATATTTGAAGGCTCATGGTGTCGAGCAAGAGAGAGCAAGGTAAACTAGAGGAAGGGCCCTGACTACGAAGTACAACTCCATAACTAACTAGTCATCAGCGGCGGCGGCTTTTCCTTGTGGATCGGATCCAAGTCCTGTCACTGTCAACCTGAACCTTGGGAGAAGCTGTCCGATAAGGTGTGTGTCGGGGAAAGATGGAGGCTTCGTTTGCAGCATGTGGGGCTAAATTAGCCAAGACAGGGAAAAAAGGAACCGTTTTGAAGGTGCAGAATGGAAAGAATCGAATCCTATGCGAAAAGGTTGTGGTGTGTGTGGAAAGAAAAGCGTGGTAACTAGCTCGGGAGAACAGGGATAGTTGGTTGTGTGGATGGATGGATGGATGGAGAGACGGATGGAGAGACGGATGGCTGACAGGACGGAGACACACACCCTGGGTGCGGATAGACGCCGTCAAACCAGGGTGAGCGAGTTCAGAAGATGCCGAAACAACTTGTTGGCCCTCGCAGCGGGGCCCAGACATGGATGGACTCGTCTCTCCCTGTTGTGGTTGATCATGACTTGTGTGTGTTTAGTTCGGGGAGTTGTTGGTCAGGATTGTAGGTAATATGGAGTATGGTACAAGTACCGACCTGTATGTGGATCAGTCCCTGAAATAACCCAAGACTCCCTCCAGGGCTGGTCTCATCTTGGAGTCGTAGGTAATGTTTTTCTCTCTCGCTGTTTTCGAGACGCCGTCGCTGCTGCTGTCGTCTAGGACACACACCACGCCGCCGATGGAATGAGGGAAACCCTCGCCTGTCCCCGAGTCATTTCCGGAGAAGGGAAAAAAAAGGCCCAGACATGAGTTGGCTTCTTCTTCGTACGATAACGATAACGATAAGCAGGTGCTGAGCAGGTTTCCCTGTGCAGCCTGCAGAACAACGCACTCCCTGTTTCTATCTCTTCCTTCGGTTCAGTCGGACGCACCCCGTATACCCTCATGAGATACCTACTTAGGTAGGTAGGTATCAAGGTACTTAGGAATTAGGTGCAGGTACAGACGGATCCGCAATGTTTGACGCGCCTGGTCGGGGGATGGACGCCGCTGTTGCGGAGTTGCTATTTCGCTGGGGAAAGACTCGGGAGTGCCTGTCAACAGAACAACAGAAAGCGGCTCTTCCAAGCTCCCCCGGCTTGAACCTGCATGCAGCTAGCGAGATGAGACACGTGATTGGATGGAGCTACCGATGATGATGGACACAAGGTGGACCGGGTTTCTCCTGTGGCTTGTGCTCGACCTGGATGTCACGCTATGACTGTATCCGGTATTGGACCCCCCAGTGGGCCATCATTGGCTGGGCGTCTTGTTCTAGGTAGGTAGCTTGCATGCTGACGACCCGCCACCTTGGATTTGAAAATTCTCACTCACGCTCCCTCCAAAGTTCTCGAAGGGCGGAAAATCGGAGCCGACAACCGGCCAGCCATTGAGCCATCCATTGAGCCATCCATCCATCAAACTGTCATGGATACCATGCATTGCTGTCTCGGCGTTGAAGAGACGATTCATCCATCTCGTAACACCCAAGGCCCGAGGTGCTGCGCTGCAGAGAGGCGACTCGGGGCTTGGCCCAAAACCAGCGCACAACGAATACGCAACTACCTACCTACATATCTACTACTTCGTACGTACAGCTCTGTACGTACGCAACTACGCAGCTCTCCACTGTGAATGTCTCTGGCGTAACAGCCGACGCGCTGCTGCCCTCCAGTCCAAACGCCCCGTGCCCTGGCCACAAGCCGCCCGAGGACGGAGACGACCTGCTTTTTTCCCATCTGTCACCTCGGATGCAGCAGAGGGAAAACGGCTTGATGGATGGGCCCCCTAGTGTCTTACGGGGACATGCAGCTCATGGATCATGGCAGCCCAACAGCCGACCGAGACGCTGATAATTCGCACTACCGTGCGATTGAAGCTAGAGAGGTCTGGCAGTGGAGGCGTTGTGTCCACTGCGGCTGCTGAGGGCGAAATGCGTTGTCCTTATCAGATCTTTTTCTGATCCACCCGATGTCGTCAACCACGAGAGACTGGACCCATCGTAGGTCCCGTTCGTTTGTTCGTTCGGTCGTTCGCTGGTGGAGTGGCGAGTCGATGGGTTGCTCCAGCACAGGACAGAATGAATTGACTGAATCAATTGACCGCTAGGAAGGGCCACGCCCCGAGAACCGGAAACGACCAGACCAATTCGGCACTAATCGCGGGCAAGCATTGGACCACGTTAGTTGTCGCAACGTGCAATCGATATCTGGTGGCCTGCTTGCTCGCTCGCTCACTCGAGTTTCGGCCTCCATCTGCTTCGGTCGGCGGTCTTCTCTCATGATGGAGGGTGTCAGTGCGCCCTGCTCGCTTTTGCGCGCGCCCGCTGGCGTCGTTTCGCGCTTCTACTACTGCTTCTACTTCGTAACTAATAGCTCCCTGCATCATGCGAGCTGCAACCGTCCAGGTCGTGGGCCCCGTCGGTTCCAGGTTCCCTCCCATCTGGAGTTGGGTCCGCTTCCTCGACCTTCCGGAACTTCCAAGCCATCCCAAGGATGGATCCATGGATCGCTATTCTCTCTGGGTCTTGGTCTACTACCGGCACTATGTACTGCTAACTAGCACCCCGTAGTCGTTCTCCGCCGTTTCCCCCCCTTTTTCACATGCCCCTCTCGAGAAGCTCGGCCAGCTCCTTCGCGTTGAATTCCCCCGATTGAGCACACACACAGAGAGACAGACACAACGACATGACCTTGGACGAGGGATATCCACGTCCGACCCTCCATTTCGCATCATGACAACCTCGTTGGCTGTTGTCACACTCAGGCGCGCGCACGCAAGCAAGCACGAACAAGTCCACAAAGGTCGGAT
The DNA here is from genome assembly GCA_013623725.1 of Fusarium robinianum. Taxonomy (NCBI): domain Eukaryota; kingdom Fungi; phylum Ascomycota; class Sordariomycetes; order Hypocreales; family Nectriaceae; genus Fusarium; species Fusarium robinianum. The sequence continues at coordinate 33,510 of JABFFI010000411.1, read as the reverse complement.
TGGACAGAGGATCCCGGACGAATTCATGAGTGAGCAACAAAACATGTCAAACAAACCGCTTATCTCGCAGATCAACCTTGCTTTGGGGACCCTGGCCCACTCGCTGAGACCTGCATGCTTCTGCACTCATGGTTCCATGCAATTTCCAGTCCTTCCCTAGCCCAACGCCGATAGTGCTCCGTTCCGAGCCATCAGCTTCTCCTCTAGCTCCGAGTTCCTCTGATAGCGTGCGCGCAGCCAGCCTCCGACGAAATCAAACAGGTCCCGAGCCGAGCATCTGTTGGGCACAACCTGCAGCCCACCGCCTTTTCGCAATTGCCACCAACAGTGACTCTATGATGGGTTGCATTGGCGTTTGCAGATAGTAGAACTGCAAGAGGCAGGGAACCCTCTTCGACTCATCAATCGTCATCTTCCTGGGCATCGCGTGGTCGATCGCTGTCTCTCGCTGTCTCTCGATACATACCGCGCCTCATGCCTTCTCTTTTGGTCGCTCATGCCCCGTGCCACCGAGCTCGCCGAAATCGACCTGTCTCGGCCCGCTCGTCGACCAGACCTGGGACTCGAACGCCGCCGTCATGCATTTACCGGAGTGGCTAAAGAAAAACGCCTGCTCTAGCTCCCGCCTTGTCTGTAGCGGGGTTCAGCCACAAGTAGTGGGGCTCTCTTTCAACTACACACCATCAACACGGCTATACTCGAGTTTAGGAGGATTTCCCCCAGTCATCCGGCTCAACGGGTCGCAGATTTCAAGGGTGACATTGGAGAGAGAGAGCAAATTAGCCTGTCGTCAGGTTGCAGCATGCTCACTCAGCCCCAGAGAAGGTCACTAACTACGTATGCATGTATATTCTCGTTGCCATCTGCCGAGATCGGATTCCCGGCTTCAACTCCGAGACATCGCTACTTTGTTCCTTGAGCCATCGGGTTTCGGTCCTTAGTCGAAACTTGACTCGCGTGGCAAGCCAGTAATAATTCCGATGGCCAACCTAGCCACCATGCCATCAAATGCCACCTGCCCTGAGTTGTCATTGCGCACCTAGCTCCGGCGGCTATCACGCTAGCTAGCAGATTTGGATGGCATATGACCTGCTATCTCTTCATCACGGAGAGCACCCCGCAATATCTAGCTTGACTCTTCTGGCGGGGAGGGGTGAGTCCGGCACATCTACGACCGAAGGCAACATCACCAGACGCTCTGCCGAAGAATATATATATATATAGCTTGGTGTGGAAGCCTCTCACATTAGCTCACCTAACTCTGCTACCCTAGACTTCACATGTAAGTTGTAGATTTACCCCAGCGTGCTCCCAGTACAGCACATGTTACATTCATTCAGGCCCGATTGCATCTCCCGAGTGTCTTGTATTCCGAGACAACTGTCATCATCAATTGTCAACCATCACTTGTCATTGTCCGGATGCAATTTATTGTGTTGGGAGGTCGAACTCCCCGAAACCATCTTTCGCAGTGTGTCTCGGCAGAGAACACACACATGTGCGTCCCAGTTTCAGCCATAAGGGTGCCCTTTGTTCTCCGTCCAATAATAGCCCATGCGCTAGATTGGGCTATCTAGAGCCTCCCTCTACTGAGATCCATGTTTCGATTGGGTGGGTGGTTGCAAGTGATTACGATGAAACGTTGGATGAGAATACAACCTCGTACAGTGAGTTGTACACTGCAGTATGGTAGTGCTGACTCTAAGGAACACGAGCACTGGAAATTGCTGCCTGAAACTTTCTTTGATAAGGGGTTTCTTTGTTGTATCTCCCGAGTTTGCTATCGGGTTGTCTTCCCGCTGAAGCAAGGCGGCTATTGGATGGGGAATTCCAGGCCTTGCGGCGGGGCGTCTTGAGAGATCTCGACGAGTCCATGGTCAAGCCACCTAGATAGGTAGGTAGGGGCTCTAAGGGGAACGAGAGGGGCACTCGTTTATCGAGTGCATAGGTAGGTACACATCAAGGTGGGTTTTGCTCAAGTCGTGCAGGCAAGCCCCTAGTCCATAAATGGGGTTGCGTCGTTGTCTTATCCAAGTAAGCCCATTCCTGACCTTTTCTTACATCATTCTCTGTAATGAGACTTCATTTTTACTACGTTGTAAGGCGAGGTGAGAGCGCAATATGGGCAGTTTCACGTGTAGCCACGGGTCATAGCCGGTCACTATTCGCAGACGCAATGGAACCCCATGGCATCCATGTTGGACGATTGTCTCCCAAGAGATAGAGTGGAACGAGCTCTTCTATGAGATTACTATGCAGACGACCTATTAGGGTGAGATGTGTGTGTGTCTCCAGTTAATCGTACAATCTACCTAGCTGTTCTATGCCCTCTCTAATCTCACGTCATGCATCCCGATCTCTCAATACCCACCCTCATTGTACGCCCATCTCCTTCAACATCTCCCTGTACCGCTCCGCCTCCTTCACCATCTCTTCCACACTCCTCGGCTTCCTATCCTCGTCATCCACCCTCTTCAATCCTCCCCCAGGCTCCGGCCTCCTCCCCAACTCGCGATCCCACAACGCCCCGCCCACATTTCCATCCTCGCCAGCCATCTTGACGTACACGGCATCCGGACTGCCCAGGTCGCCGGTCACTCGGGGAAGGATGTGCACATGCACGTGGGGAACCGTCTGGCCCGCCTCGGCACCGTCCTGCACGGCGACGGAGAAGCTGCCGGCGTCGGGGGTGCTCGGGGAGGGGAAGTAGACCCGGGCCAGCAGGCGCTGGATGAGCTGGACGGTTGTGAAGAGGTCGCTGGTCTCAGCGGGGGTGAGATCGGTTAGACGACGGTGTGGGGAGAAGGGGCAGACGAGAACGTGGCCGGGGATGAGGGGCTTGAGGTTGACGAGGGCGAATGAGTAGGGAGTTGTGAGAAAGACCTGGAGGAGGAGGATGAGGAGTTAGATGTACAACCGTTCAATTGGCGACGTATTACGACATGTAGATGAAAGCCACCCCTTACCTGGTTCGTAACCTCAAACGGTCCAAACTTGACAGCTCTGCCGATAGTATTGGTCGACGTCATGATGCCTCTTACGATACGACTCGCTGTGAAAGACCTAGCCGTCGTCCACGCTCTCGACGCGTGCATGCTCCAACGATATGATGTTTTGACGTCCTATGAGAGGAGAGCTGGCGTTGTCCCCCCCCCTCTTAATTGTCTTAGATAAGGAAGGGAAGTAATTGGTTGGGATAGGTTGGGTGTGGCTGGTTTCTAATGCGGTTGCAAGCTGCAGCAGCGGGTTTTGCGGATGTTTTTTCGAGGCTGATGTCATTTGATGTTCGCTGAACTTCCTTCCACTGGGAGACGGGACGGGACTTTTTATGAATTTATGAACAGTGAGTGTCAGGCGGCTTAGAGCCCCACAAGTCGGGATATTGGTCGCCGACTGATATTGAGATCACCAGAGGTCAAAGATCATGAGACTGACGAGACTAGATAATAATTCGCGACACACTAGATATGCTAGAGGATAATAAAGGATATGTCGGCATTGATATTCGTGTATCGCCGTCTACAATTGGTATCTAGGAAGTCCTTTCCTCTCTCCAGCAGCACATCAACCATCATATAAACGCCGAAACCAAACAAGACTCCAGCTATTCAAGGTCAAATAAACAAAGGTAAATAGGTAAGGTCATTGCTGACCACATATCTATGGGAATCGAATTTGGTCCTCTTCATCAATGGGGATCTGAGCTGTTGTCGTGTTGAACTGAGACGGATTCAGCGGCTCCGTCTCTTCCTCTGGCACATCATCCCATTGAACTGCCAAACTGTCAGCATCTCACACATATACCATTTGGGATAAATTAGCACACTTACCGTGAGGCTTGACGAGGAAGCTGGCCACAAGCCCGAGGCCAAAGAAAGATGCTAGCAGCACGAAAATGGCCCGAGGGAAGAATCCCACCGTCGCAGCGTAGAGCCCGTTGAACAGGACGGGACCAAAAACCCTGGCTAGAGCATGCAACATACCAATGGCCCCCAGTAACTGACCCACACGTTCCGATGGCACATGCTTGGTGATGATGGCCTGGCTCGTAGCGCTGCCGAGTCCTCCCAAGGCGGTGACCATACCGGAAGCGACAAAGGGCTTCTCCGTCCGAGACAATGTGTATCCGATCGTGCCCAGCACGTCGGAGATCAAGGCGACTCGGAGAACCCAGATGTCCAAGGGGTCGGCCCCTGTGTTCTTCTCCACGGCTGCGACACCGGACTCCCGGCGTCGTCGAGCTGCTGGGCGGACTCGCCCAAAGTAGTTGATGATGGGGAAGATGCCCATGAGCACCACGACTCGAACCATGGACAAGGCGGATACGAATTTGGAGCTTTCTAGGTTTCCCCAGGAAAAGACAGACTCGCAGTAGAGGATGATGACGGCGCCAGCGGAGATGGATGACCCTAGGATGATGGTGTCGTCCATAGCCAGGGCGACCAGGTTGCGACGCAGCGCGGGCGACGTTCCCGGACCAGTAGGCCAAAGAATCTTCAACGGCTGGAACGGATTCGCGGTTCGGAGGGTAGTCAGCCAAGATCCGGTTGCCGGACCTCGGAGTTCCTGTTCCTTTTCCCACTTCTCGCGGGCTAGCAATTGCTTCTTCTTCGAAAGGGACTCGGGGATGATGAAGCCGACCACTATAATAAAAAAGATATGGCAACCCAAAACGACATAAAATATGGACACGAGGCTGCCCGTCCATTTCACAAAGTACCCCGCGAGAAGGGGACCGACCGCGAGTCCAGAGAAGAGACAAGCGTACATGTAACCCATGGACACGGCGCGCTTCGAGGGCGGCGTGCAGTCGCTGGTGTAAGACTGGGACATGATGTTACCAGCTGTGAAAGAACCCGTCATGCCGTCAAAGATGCTACCGAGGAGCAACCACCGATAGTTGACGATGTGAGGGAACTGAGCAGCTAGGACGGTGACGAACTCGGACAAGACACCGCCAACGGACGCAAGCGCCATGAGGCGCGTCCTACCATACCTGTCCGACAGGTGACCGATCCTTGGTGCGACGATGGCGCTTAGGATGCCAGTGAAAAGGTTCATGACGAGCATGAAGGTTGCGACGTTCCTGTGGACTTCTGGGATCTTGCATTGCGGGTTGTCACTCCCGAGCAAGACTGGGTTGAAAATGAGGCCCGGATTATGAAGTTGCTGATCAGCAAAGTATTGCTTACAGACAAGATCAAGGATCCTAGTAGGTTTGTAATGTTAGCCATCAACTAACTATAGACCTGGCATGGAACGCCGCGATATCTTGGGAGGAGGGTTGCCTCACAGATTCAACCTAGGAACGACAACACCACCAAAGGCCAGAGTGAAGATGGCAAATGGACCAAGCAACCAGTAGACCTAACGGGTGTATACGGTCAGAACTGGGATGCGAAAAGAGAGACTGTCGGCGACGGGCAAAAGCATACCGAGGGCCGGCGCCACCATGGCAAGCCTTCGAAGTCTTTGTCACCGTCCCAAGTGCCATTGCTGGCGTCCACGTTGTCGCCATCTCGAGTTTCTCGGGCGTCGTTACCCAGAAGTCGGGTCGTTTCGGTCGCGTCGACGGCGGAGTCCTCGATATGGCTGGAGGATGAGGGAGAGGTCGCGGTTAATGCGCCGTCGGGGGTTCTTGTTGTTTTCCTCATCCTGGATAGATACCTAGTATATACGCGCGCGCGAACTTGACGTTGATGGTGGACTTTGGAGGGTGGTTTCGCGACAACTTGGTAAGTTCGTCGAGGAGGAGAGAGCTATGGCAGAAGCAAGTCGGAACTAGGTATTTAGCCCAATGTCCGTCAAGTTCAGGGCTATGGTAAGGCCATAACACCGGATCGCGAGTTGGAACAAGGGTTGGGGAGGTTGAGAGAGGAAGAAGAAGGAGGCCAACACCGAGACATCCGCGACACTATATCCTGTAGATTCGAAGGTGATATACTTGTGCAGGATGAGACAAGAGTGACGAAGGGAGAAGCAAAAAGAGGATTAATAATGAGGTGGGCGATCAAATCCATGATAAGTCGAAGCGACAGTAGTGGTGGTGGGTGGTGGTGGAGCCGGAGGACCGGGGGGGACAAGTTGGGGGTTCCGGAGGAGGAGAGTGGGCTTTTTGGGGGGGATGGACGGGAGATATCGTGGCTCCAATTAACAGGAATAAAGTGACGACTTTCTAGGACTTGAAGGGTCATTCGAAGGCATGCAACTTTTCCCTTTGCTTATTGCATAGTCCCGCCATTTGAGCGTTTCATCTTGGGGACAATTCCAACGGCGACAACACATCAACAATAAGCATGATGCCAACGGGGGAGTGGATGACGCACGCGATCCGAGACGAGTTGCCCAAGTTATGCAGCTAAGATCAAATCTGATAAGCTAGGCTAAGCTGTATCGGTACCAAGCTGCGGACTTTGGGGAGGGATGTCGGAGTTTGGCGACAGAGGGATGGAGCCTGGCATGGTGGTCTTTGTTGAGTCTTGCGGGGGGACCTGAGGAGGAGGAGCCATAACTCCGGGGATTCAGGCGAGTAATTAGTGGTGTAGGTACTCCATAAATTGATAAGAATTGTAGCATCTGGTTGTTATTTCCGTCGAGTTGGCTGTGTCTTTGGAGCTGAAGCGAAGCATTCACGAGACCTGACCAGGGGCCTAGTTAAGCATGATTAACACAAACTCGCACAATCAGGTGAGATGGAAACCAATACGACTTCCCCTCTTATATTTAAGATTCCTCAATTCTAATTCAAGCATATTAGGCGAATCCTCAGTTCAGCTGTGTTTGTTCTTGGTAGCCCAGAGGTGGGATGGCCGAAACAGTAGAACCAATCATTTAACCCGGAAACCATGACTAAGCGGTACCGGTTTCAAGCATTCTTGAGAAAGCCTCCGTTTACCTGAGCTTGCATATTTTCAAGAGACGCGCCCGTGACGAGACTTGGGACAATTTCTCGATCGCATTCAACCCCCTCCACCACCCGAGGCCTAATAAGTCATCGTCAAGATGCCCGTCGTCAAGGGAGGTGTGTGGACAAACATCGAGGATGAAATCCTCAAGGCCTCCGTCTCTAAATATGGCCTCAATCAATGGGCTCGCGTCTCGTCGCTGCTCGCGCGCAAGACCCCCAAGCAGTGCAAGGCCCGGTGGAACGAATGGCTAGATCCCAGCATCAAGAAGATCGAATGGAGCAAGGAGGAGGATGAGAAACTGCTGCATCTGGCCAAGATTATGCCCACCCAGTGGCGCACCATCGCTCCTATTGTTGGCCGAACCGCGAACCAGTGCCTGGAACGGTACCAGAAGCTTCTCGACGAAGCCGAAGCGCGAGAATCCTCCAGCCTTGGCCTCACTGGACCAGATGGAGGCGAGACCCAAGCGCCCAGCGCCGACGACGTCCGGAGACTGCGACCCGGTGAGCTTGATCCCGACCCGGAAACGAAACCCGCGCGACCAGATACGATCGATCTCGATGAGGACGAAAAGGAGATGCTGAGCGAGGCTCGTGCCCGCTTGGCCAACACACAGGGTAAGAAGGCGAAGCGAAAGGCTCGAGAACGTCAACAGGAGGAGTCACGCCGTCTGGCAGCGCTCCAGAAGCGTCGAGAGCTCAAGACGGCTGGCATCAACATCAAGGTCACGACTCGGAAGAAGGGCGAGATGGACTACAATGCCGATATCCCTTTCGAAAAGAAAGCCCTCACTGGTTTCTACGACACATCGGAAGAGCTGGTACAGAACGAGCGTCAGCGCGAAGCCTTCGACCCGCGAAAGCAGCAGTTGCAGAATAAGCGAAAGGGCGAGGGTGAGGAAGACAACGACCGAAAGCGACGGAAGAATGACAACAAGGACGGAACATCGGAATCATACAAGGCCGCCTTGAAGGCTGGCCAACTCCAGAAGATCAGGGAGGCCGAGCAGAGCAGCAAGCGCCGTGCGCTCGTCCTCCCGACACCCCAAGTGAGCGAGGGCGAGTTGGAGGAGATTGTGAAGATGGGAAAGATGGGCGAGGCTGCCAACTTGAGGGCGAGAGAGAGCGAAAACGATGCGACCCGAGGTCTGGTCAACACGTACTCGACTATCAACTCCAACGCGCCGATCCGAACGCCGAAAGCCCCGGAACAGGAAGATCACATCGCCAACGAGATCCGAAATATTCGTGCCCTCAACGAGACCAAGTCTGCCCTGCTGGGCGGTGAAAACACCCCTCTTCACGAGGGAGCTGCCTCAACGGGCTTCGACGGTATCGCTCCTCGGAAACATGCAATCTCAACGCCAAATCCCATGGCGACGCCCCTCAGGGGCCCCGACGGTGTGGGCGCGACTCCTCGCCGGCCTGGACAAACACCAATGCGAACGCCCCGAGACACCCTTGCCCTGAACCAGGACGATGGCTTCTCGACGGCATCAGCCACTCCGCGGGACATCAGAATGCGAGAAGTGGCACTACGAAGCCAGCTCAAGTCAGGTCTAGCCTCGCTTCCTAAGCCCAAGGACACGGAGTGGGAGTTTGATATCCCTGATGAGCAGAAGGAAGCCATGCAGATTGACGATGCAACTGAGGAGGATGCGGCAGAGCGAGACAGGCGAGAACGTGAGAGACGAGAGGCAGAAGAAGCTCTAGAATTCCGAAGGAGAACCCAAGTAATGCAGCGGAATCTACCCAGACCTGTGGTGGTCGACTTTCCCGACCTCCTGAACAAGGCCAACAGCTTGGAAGACGTGGCTGAATCCTTAATCGCCAAGGAGTCAGCAGCCCTCATGGCAAACGACGCCGTGAGATACCCCCTACCAGGAGGCAAGGTCAACGGCGCGCCCCGGCCTATTTCTCACATCGACGACGACGCACTCGCCGAGGCCCGCCTCCTGATTCTGTCCGAAACGAAGCCCCTACCCAGTCTCCAAGATATCCAGTCCGCCTTTGAAGCCCGTGCGAGTAGTTCACTTCTCCTGGGTCTAGGCTGCTACAATGATGACGAGGAAGAACAAGGGGCAGCCATGAAGGCCGCATTCGATGTAAGTTTTACCCGAAACCACCACACTTCAGATAGAAAGAATACTAACCAGCTCGCCAGAACGTTCAGGATTCCATCTTAGCCTCAGCCGAGCAGGGCGCCAAACTAGAGAAGAAGCTCTCTCTCCATCTAGGCGGTTACCAGAAGCGACAGAAGATGCTCCGTGATAAGATCGGGGACGCGTCCGAGGCCCTCGACAAGGCGCGTGTCGCTCTGAGCGGGTTCAAGACGCTGGCTATTTCAGAGGACGTGGCTATCGAGCGACGACTAGCGGCGCTGCGTGAAGAGGTTGGCTTCGTGAGTCGGCGGGAGAGAGAGGCGCAGGAAGAGTACAGAAAAGCAAAGGAGGAGCTGGATGCTCTGATGACGGATGGAGTGAATGGGTTTCATTAGATTTTTGGACACGGGGTGTGTAACATTAGGGGGTTATCATCAATAGGGGTCAAATTCACGGCTGGTGGCCTTGGTGAGGTTAATTCAAACAAATTTGGGTCTCCCTTTGTTTTTTATACAGTTCTTTGCTTCTTTGTCCTGTTTTGCCAGTCTCGTTTAGTAGCACTCTTTTCTTTCCCATGAACTTTTCCCATATCCTTTTCCCTTCCTTGAGTCAAAAGTACACAATGTTATATCCTAGTATTAGTTACCGCTTCCTCACACCCAGACGGGGCAACTTGATGGGCGCAATCAAAAGAATAGAGACGAATGCGAGAAAGCAACAAGATATAAACGTCAGCCTCAACGCCGCCTCGTAGCTCAAGACGACCTGCTCTCTGTAGTGAGGCGGAAGCTTGATGACTTCCTCGACGGAGCTCCTCACGCGGCGGATGATTTCATCACGATCGTCGCCCTGTACGAACTCATGTAGATAGTGCGTTAGGGCGTTCTGCACGACTAGACTACTGCTCGCGACGCCCAGGACCATGCCTAGACTGCGCCAGAGGATGAGCGTGCTAGTGACGACGGCTTGTTCTGTTTGAGCCGACGCGGCGAGGATGGCCATGAAGGTCCCGGGGAATTGGAAGCCCTGGCCGATGGAGGAGGGGAGGAGTATTAGCAGGTAGACCTGGGGAGGGAGGTCGCGCCGGAGGATGGCGAGACCAATGGTGCCGATGAAGATGCATATGGTGCCGCTCTGGACGGGCCACTTGAGACGACCGGTCCAGGTGACGGCGAAACCGACAAGAGTCCCTGTGAAGGAGGCAGCCACGGTGGGAATAACGAGACGTAGACCAGAGGAGGTAGCGCTTGTGAGAAGAACAGCCTGGAAGTACAGTGGGCTTTTGATCACATTAGTCCGGAAGTTTTGAAACGAAGCAAAAAAAGAGATACTCTAGACAATGGGGGAGGGGAAGTCTGTGACGATAGTGTCAAGACGGCTTACATGTTGAACAGGATCGAGTTGGATAGAAGAGCGGCGACGAAGTTGGAGAAGATGAGGTTGGCGCGGGGGGCGTGACGGATAAGGTAGAGAGGCATGATGGGTTTGTGGACCCAGGATTCTACCCATAGGAAGGTGGGGAAGAGGACGGCGAAGATGGTGAGAGAGGAGATGACGAAGGGGTGAGACCCTGTGATGGTGTTAGCTCGGGATGTGGAGGAGATGGGGTTGGGGTGACGGGGTTGACTTACACGGGAGGACGTTGCCTCCAAGATTCTATACAAAGGAAAACCTCGTTAGCAACGACTCAGCCTATAACTCCAATATGGATACTCACCAGTCCCAGAATCCCAAACGTAATCGAAGTGGTCAACAACAACGACCCCTTGGCATCAAACTCCTTCAACGCCTCCCAGACCCCCTTCCTCTCCCCCTGAATACCCAAGTCATCCGGGACAGCCACCCACGCGATACCCATACACAGCACCAACGCGGGGACTTGGACGCCAAACTCCCACCGCCAACCGAGATAGTCGGCCATGGCACCACCGGTCGCGGCGCCGAGGGCCGATCCGACTCCGTAGTTCATGTTGATGTAAGATTGGTACGTGCCGCGTAGTCTGGGAGAGTTAGTCAAGATGTCTTGAAGGGTTCTTGTGCGCTCCATATTTCGGGCGTTGATCTTTCTACGTTGTGTCTCTGGTGACGTAACGGGAAGACAAACGGAGAGGTCAGAGAAGAGAAGAGACTTACTCGATAGGCACCAGATCGCTCACAATAATACTCCCCAGCGACATAACCCCCCCAGCACCCAACCCACAAGCCGCCCTCCCCAGAATGAAGCTCTCAATACTCCCCGCGAGGGCACACCACGCCGTCGCCACGGCAAACACGCCCAGACACCCGACAAACAGCGGCTTCCTCCCGATAGCGTCCGACAGCCTGCCCAGCAGCGGCTGGAAGGCCGACGAGGTGAGCAGGAACGCAGTGGACAGCCACGAGGCGGAGTTTGAGGCGTGGAAGTACGAGGTGATGACCGGGTGGGACGATGCCATGATGGTGCCGTCGAAGCAGGATATGAAGTAGGCTGCGAGGATCTGAGAGAAGATGAACCAGAAGCGCGTCGGGGATGTGCCGTTGAGGAAGGGCGTGGAGGCGGTGGTGTTGTTGGTGGCAGTAGAGGCTACTGAGCGAGCTGCTGAGGAGCGTCTTCTTCGATGAAGCAGCGGAGACCGCTCGTGAGGTCCGAGATCTTCACTATCATCATCCTCATCCTCATCCTCGTCCTTATCGTCCTCGTCCAAAAGGCCCTCCTCATGGTCACTTCGAGGGTTAGGGTTAGACTTCTCCGGTCTCAACATGGCAACCTCAGTCGACTCTGGCTGGAGAAAATGCCCTCCTGTCGTTAATGACCTTGAAAGAGCCTCAAACTCGCTCGGATCCACGACATTGTCGCTATCCTCATCGTCGTCGTCATTGCCATCACCGATACCCCCACGATTCCGGTAATTCGACCGCACCGGGACCGGCACCGGAACGGGCAAATCGCGGGGCAGCTCCGACGGGGACGTGCCCACGGGGACGGAGTCAGGGGCCGTAGTCATAGGTACGTAGTTTATCAAGGATCTGATGACTAAAGACAGTTGAGTAGTGGATAGGTAGAAGAAGAAAGGAAGAAGGAAAGAAAGAAAAACAGGCAAAAGTGAAAAATAAAACAAGAAAGAAAGAAAGAAAAAAAAAATCAAGGGAAATTAGTAACCAAGGAAGAAAGCAAGATTAGTTAGGGGGATGGGATGGATGGATTGGCGGGCGGCGGGCGTTGGCTCCTCAGGTGGAGTCAACCGATGCTTGTCGTGATCGCAGACTTTTCGGGATGGAATTGGGATGGCTTGCAGACGCCTTACAAGCCCCCGCAAATGAACGACCACCGGCGGCATACTCGGCCGGCTTGGGGGGTGGGATGTGAGATGTGAGTGATAGGCACCAGACCTTTGCTGCTGCTGCTGCTTCTGCTTCTGCCGCTGCTGCCGTGCTTCCTGTGTGTGTGTGTGAGTCAGACGGGAGAAAAAAAAAAGCCAACTTTCCGGGGGACATCCAAAAGATAGAATGTCTTGCAATGTGTGTGGCTCAAGGATCGATGTCGTGGGGGAAAAGGAAAAGTTATGCACACTGTTGCCGCAATAACAGGGTTTCTGTCTCCTCTAGTTCGGAGGGGAGGAGAGAGAACAAGGCCGTCATGCTCATCCGTCCGTCTATCTTGTTGCCTCTTGTCTCAACTCTTGTATCACATCAGTCCCTCCCCCTCCCTTCCTCCCCTCCGAGTTCTAGCGACTTCCTACCACGGGATCTCCTGTCTCACAGCCTCCTCAACATCTACGTTGCAGTAAAACGACGCCATGTGCAGCTGCCTTAATTATCGGAACGGACCAGCCGTCCTCAGATCCTCCCGGGTCTCTCTCTCACTTCGCAACGCCCTCCTCGCTCGACGATGCAGCGGCCACTAGGATGCCAGCACCCGTTATACCGCCATCGTGACACGGACTTAGAACCACTTTCAGTCGACTCTGATTTCCACAGCGTCTCTCCACCAATTGGTCCAGAAATTCCTGGCAGTCCTTCAAGTAATCCTGAAAGTGCACAATGCATCCGCCCGTGTACCCAACACCGAGCTCACGAACCTCCTCCGCAGCCCCCGATCCTTCCGGCGGAACTTCCCCAGCAAGAGTCAGCAGAGCCAACGTCGCTGCAGCCACAATGCCAGCTGCTCGGACCTCGATGGCCTTGGCAATGCGATAGAGGGCGACAGCCAACTCTTCGGACCAGATAAACGATGTCGATTCGGCCGACTCGGGAAACTCCCTCTGAAGTTTGGCGAGGAGGGCCGACGGCCGGAGTGGCTTGAAGTGGCTCAAGAACGTTGTGGTGAGACTATGCCTCTGCAGCAACTTCGCTGGTAACGTTTCAGCGGCGATGCCCAGCGGTCCCGTCATGTAGTCGACCATCATGATGCGACCAAGTTCGCCCAAGTATCTCCCAGCCGTCATGTACTCCAGCGGCTGGAAACCGGGCGTCTCGTTTTGGGAGTCCACAACATTGTCCCACCGAGCCACTAACCCTACCTCTCGCAGCGGAGGCGCTGTGCCGTTGATGCTCAACTCCGTGTTAACGGCGATTCTCATCTCCTCCTGATCCTGCCCCGGCCGGAAAGAGACCTGTTTAGGGTGCTTGCTGGGGTGCAGGAGGCCCAACCGGAGCGGGATCGTCGCATTGCATCCGGTGCCGAGGATGAGGCCCATGGTAGCCCTTCGAGTCGTGTTCTCGTTGTAGTTGAAGATGAAAGATACCAAAGTCGACACAGAGTCATTCGCAATGGCCTCGACGCGGATAGGGGGCAGTTCGGGTGACTTGGCACGGTCGTAACCATTGAGTAGATGGTCCCCCAGGTTCAGATCCGAGGAGATGGCAAAACCCTTGCCCATCGACATGAGTGTGGCCTCGGAGAGCGAGTGCTGGACCATGGGAAAGCTGAATGTTACACCCAATGGCATGGCCTGGTCCGTTGGTAAATGCAACGTCTCACAACCATCGCGAACGACCTCGGCGATGCACCTGCCAATCCAGAGAAAGAGACTGTCGGGATTCTCCTTCTTCAAGTGCTCATCAATGGGCCACGATTTTTCAAGGAGGCGGCGGACCCGGCCTGAGGATTCGGGGTCGGAAAGTCGTCGAGTTTCACTGTCGGCCTTGTCCGCTCCAAGTTCAACGAAACCGACTCTGAGGTTGGTCCCTCCTCTGCAAACATGTCAAGACTAGAGCATCAAAAGGGATGGCATCCGTGTTTTGGCCCGAGACGCTGCTAGGAACGCGACTTACATATCTATAGCCAAGTGACTGAAAGCTCCGGTGGTCAGTCATTGGATTCCAGGATTTAGGGCCATAGCACGTCCATATCCACATGGAAAGGGAGTAGCTGACATAGTCTGGCCTGGGGGAACATGAGGGCTCACCATCCTTGGCTCCTCTCGCCTGTTGGTCGCAAGACAGCGTCCGAGATGGGTGTAGGTAGAAACTGGTTCTCAGAGTTGGCGGCGAGCTCTTTAAAGTTCTCTAGGAAACGCTGGGATAACCAATGGGCCTTGTCGAGGTCGATAGAGAGCGGAGTGAGGAAGTCCTCGATGGGGGAAGCTGTAGGATTCATGGTGAACCACCTAGGAACCCAGGATGTAGGGGTTTGGAACTAGGTAGAGCTGGGAACAGGTGGCTTTGCAGACCCCAAACCAAAGGAAATTTCTCTAAGACGAATGAATGTGTGTGTCCGAGGAGGGAACGAAAGGGAGAGGGTATCGGTTGCGAAGTGCCAGAGAGATAAAGAAATTCTTGGAGAAAATACTCAATGGAGGAGTCGTAAGTATCGAGGTAGGTTAGAATATACCGAGTTGAGAAGTCTGGGGATTTTGATGACTTGGTGGCAACCTGAAGGAGTTGATAAGGGAAGGGACAGCCTGATTTCAGGCAAGGCAGGTTCTTAAGGAAGGCGCTTTCCTTTTCTCACTTGTATGGTTAGTGAATCAGGCAGGCGCAAGATCTTAACTGGGCAGTCACGGGAATCGGGTTGGAGGAAAGACATCAACTCACTGCTGGGATAAAGCGTACCTAGTGACGCAAAGGGGTTGGCGATGACCAAGTGTCCAGTGCCCTTTTTTTTTATACCAAAGCCTCGCCCGCAGCGCCGATATGATCATTCGTTGTTAGGTGTTGGCTCCGAGCCCCGGAGTGGAGGGGAGTGGAGGGGAGGATTCCAAGCCCTGGGCAGGTTCATTCAGTCGCCCGGGACTGCGGGGTGTCGGCACCAACAGTGGGATGCCCCGCTGAGCACGAGCTGGAGGGCTCCACGGCGGTCGCCAACGACCCCTGAAACGCTGTGACTGCAGAGGTGTTCTTGGGGGGCGTTACAGCGGGGGGTTCGCCATAACGGCCCGAAAGCAGCATCATCGCGCCCCTCTCTTGCATCTGTTCTGCGGGCAACCTCTCCAAATCTTTTAGTTAGGTCGTTCTTTCCTCCACAAGTCCTTACATTCAGCGTCACTTCCCGTCTACGTCCCATGGAACATTAAATTTGGTGGATACCTGTGTAGATAAGCTCTTTGAACCGCATAATCCCAGCCCGCGAACGTTTCCCCCCTTTTCGACATCTTCTCTTAGCTATCAGTTACCTACCATCGAAGAATTGCTTCAACAGCTCGATCGATACGTACGACTTTGTAACACTGCTTCCGTACACTACGCTAGATCATTTCCATCGACCGCCCCACCAGGCGTCCAATAATGCATCATCATCAACCCGCGCTCCGTCATCAAACTGCAACCAAGTATCAACCACCATCTCCATCAACTACATCTCCCCAAGCCGCCATGGATCAAGAAAAGACGAGTCCGAGGCGAACCATGTCCCCAACACGTTCGCTCCGCCGTAGCAGGCCTATCGCCACCGCCCTCCTGACTATCGGAGTCCTCTACACGTTCTGGCTCTGGCAACCCTTTTCCCTCCCCCAAGCCAGGATTCTAGAGGTCACACCCATCAACTCCGGCCTCGGCGATACCCTCACCAACAACAACGGCGACGTCAACACCGTCGCAGATGCCACCGCAAATCTCGTCCCCCTCGAGGCGCACATTATCAGCAAGTGCCCCGACACCAGGGTGAGTCTTCAAGCTCCCAGCGACTCCAGGGATGCGAACCAGGACTTACCCCGTAAATAGGATGCTCTACGGCAATTGATTCTGCCTGTTATGCAGCGCGTTCACGACAGAGTCAACTTTACGCTTTCTTACATCGGTCGGTATGTCTATCTCTCTTCTTGCCCTCCTCCTCTTCCGTCCTAGTTCTCAGGTCTAGCCCATGGAAGCGCTAACATCACTTCTCCTTTGTCAAGACCAACGGCCGACGATGGCGTCGACTGTATGCATGGCCCTTCCGAATGCATGGGCAATATTCTCGAACTCTGCGCCCGCGAACTATATCCCGACCCCAAGATCAACCTCGGCTTCATCATGTGCCTAACTAGAGATTACGAGGAAATCCCCAATCGAACACTCATCGAAGACTGCGCTCTCGAGCACGCGATGGATGTCCAGGCCCTGAACGACTGCGCTGTGAAGGAGGACGGAGGATACGGCATGAGCCTGCTCCGCCAGAGCATCCAGAGAACCGCAAAGGTGAGTCATGAGAGGTACCAATGGGGGGATGATGCGTGCTAATCCCTTTGTCTACCAGGCCGGCGTCACAAAGAGCTGCACCGTCCGTCTCAACAACGAAATCTACTGCATCCGCGACGGCGGCGAATGGTCCGACTGCCCCAACGGCCCCGGCGTCAACGACCTCGTCATTGCGATCGAGAAGCTGCGTCGCCGGTCTTGAGCGGCTCGAACACTTCCGTCCACAACTCGCTCGCCTCTCCTAGCGTATAGCTCATCGCAACCCCGTCCATCCCCGCCTCTTCGTCTCCAGCCATGGCCCCCAGCGTCTCCATGATGCTCTCCAACCCAACTGCCTTGCCCGTCGCCTGCGTCGCCCCAGCCTCGAGCGCGACATGCACAATGTGGATGTGGAAGTGATAATAGGTCGGTTGGTAGTGCACGTACAGTTTGAGCTGGTCAGGCTCGATGGATGGGTACGTCTGGACCGTCGCATCGATGAGCCGCGTCTTCATGTGCCGCAGCCAAGGAATATGCTTCTTGCGAAGGTCCCTCAGCGACCAGATATCGCGCCGCTCCACCAGCGCCAGCAAGTGCAGCGCGTCAAGTGTCGAGCGATCCCAGTTGAGGTCAGGGAGAAGAAGGAAGCCCTCGTCGCCCGCCTCTCCCAGCTTTGTCCTGTATATAACGTCCTCGACCTCCTTGCGTCCCTCGATTATGTTGAATACCCAGTTGAGCCGTCCTTGCTCCCGTTTAGCCTGCATGTATGGCCGTATGTGTTCCTTGTAAATCTCGGGCGTCTCCGTTACGAACCGCACACCCTGCTTGCTGTACTTTTTCACATGCGTCTCCGTGCACGGGAAGATGAGGTTTATCTTGAGGTCGGCGAAGAAGTCTCCCTCATCACCCGTCGCTTTAGCGTCCGCACCGCTGCGCGCCATGTACCAATGGTAGATATCATTCGCACCTAGGTTCTGTATCCGCTCCAACGCCGCGGGTACATGAGCGAGGTATGTCTTAGCATTAGGAAACGGGGCGCGCTCGAGGACGAGGAGGGCAGGTTGGTCGTCGATGTTTCCGTAGAGACTGATACGACGGCCGGCCTGGTCTACAGCAGTAAAGTTAGTGTTTCTGTGTGCAATATCTCCAGAGCTGGGTTGGAGGGAGGGAATGAGTGTGCGCACCTTGGTTTAGGATGCGGTCGAGCTTGAATTTGGGGACCAAGGCCTCGGCGTTGGCCTTGACGTCGGACATTGTGGGATAGGCGTAGGAGTCGTTGTGAAACGAGTGGTCTTGGGAGTTGGGAGAAGAGATTGAATGTTGGGCTGTGGATGAACGAGAGTGTACGGAGTATGGTAGATCTTCTGCCCCTCAACGACGAGATGGAGGAACCTCCCCGCAGTGGGGCGTCAAGACCGATCAAGAGGTCATAATTCCCAAGACATAGGTAATTTACATCGTCAAGCCTCAGTTCGATGCATTCTACATACTCTAGGCGAGGTACCGCTATTTCTAGTATCCAAAAGAATATGGGACATAAATAACTTTTATTGTTCTCATAAGGGAATCGCTTGGCGTTGTGCCACTTACTTCGCGTTGAAGAGCTCTATTGAAGTCAATGCTATCTATAACAGCATCATAAAAGGGGCCATATACAGGCGATGAAGACTGCACTTCATCTATTCACCTCTCTCATCTCTGGTTAATACCTTCCACCCTCCAAAGCTGGCCCTTCGCGACATCGCCAATTACTTCACTGACCACACCTCCCAGCATCCATGATAAAAATTCGGCTGGTGTATCGCACCGGGTATATAAATCAAAACAAGAAATGAAGTCGAGGCGGTGCCTCGAGTGGTTGCTGGAGGTGTTGTAATCGCGTTTTCCCTTGTACCTCAGGGCGTTCGAGGTTCGTCAACAAGCAATAAAGAGCCCCTGGGACAGCATTCTTCATCCTTGGACTTATCGTTGGACGCAATGTCTGTCGGGTGCAGAAAGGGCGCAAACTGCCGAGCGTGGCATAATAGAGATTTCGCATCAGCAATCTGAGCCTTCGCCCATAGTTATGTCGGTCAAGTCAGAGCACCTCGCCGTCAGGACCAGAGAATTGATAATGCTGGCCAATATGCAACGCGAATCGTCCTTCCACTACAGCTGTGCTGATATTCATGGCAACCAAAACAGAAAACGCCCAAGCCCAAAACGCCATAGCCAATGCGCCAACAGAGTACCTTCCTCGGGCCGTATTCAAGAGCAACGTCGTGACAGTGTGAGTTGAGATCATGAGAGAGGATGACCGCCGAGGCCGGGATCGGTTGCTCCGTCGCCCTCGATGGTCTTCCTCCAGTGTTCTGGGAGGCAGACGCATACCAAGGGGAACGCCTTGATCTCGCCCTCCGTAACTGGTGAGCTGTCGCGACGGCCCGAGGTGTTGGACACGCCACTGTCGCGCTGTGCTTGTCGGCGAGCTTCCCATTCTTCAGCACGCTCGGTGAGCCTGATACCGGTTGCCCAGCCGTCATCCCAGATGCCCACCACCTTCAGCATGTCGCCCCGTTCTAGGGAAAACTCGTCTGCGGCACGAGGTTGGTACGCCCACAAGACTGCAACCCGGTCAGCCGGGTGGATGTCGTCCTGCGAGTAGTAGTCCTTGAAGAAAGGAAGTTGCTCAGATTGCTGGCTGGTCATGCCTTGAGGGGATGAGAATCCTCCAGCACTTGTGGGCGACTGTGGCACTGAGCTACCCAGGGCAGAGCTGCTCGAAAGAGAACCATTCCTCCTAGGCTTGGCCGGCGGCGGTCGAAGGATGCCAGCGCGGGGTTCCATTTCTGGACTCTCAACAAACTCGTCGGATGAAGAATTGTCAACTCCACGTCGGCGGTAGCCTGCCGCAGCACCTAGACCCCCCGCTGTCGACGAGTCGTCGCGATGATGCGAGGGAGAGTCCCCCGAATGACCCTCAAGAGCAGACATGCGAGCGATCCTGCCCCCCGGTAGCACTTCGTAACCCTTGGGAGCTGCGACGACTGCGCTCTGGGCCATCGTGGGGCCACTCCTAGCCGGAGACGGTTGGTTGAAAATGCTGCCCTTGGGACTGCTCGGTCTACGTCGCCTTCTGATGCAAAAGAAAACCGCGAGAACAATCAAGGCAACGCCAGCGAGACTTCCAATCACGGCGCCGGCAATCGCACCGCCTCCGATACCGCTACCACCATCATCATCGTCGTCGTCGTCGTCGGCGTTGTCTGAAGATTCCGTGTTGGTTGGCTTAGCTGAAGCAGTCGGTGCGTCGAAAGTGATAGTGGCCGTGAGAGCAGGGAGCTCGACATCCTTGCAACGTTCCTCTGCGTTCGAGTTATAACAGCAGGTGTCTGTCGAGTTCAGACCTCCCGAGCTGCAATAGGAACAGAGTCCGATTGTGCTGTTACCATAACCGCAATTCTGTGATTCATTGTCAATGCCAGGAATGCACTTGGCAGTGTCAAGGGCGCCGTCCGGCAAAGCACAGTCAGTGAAGTCAGCTCTGATGAGCTTGAGCAGATCATTCGAGGGATCAGCACAGAGGTCATCGTCAGAAGTCACGTAAGCCTCGCTTTGAGCAAACTCGGCGCAGCTGTCAGCACAAAGGGGTCGGGCTTGGTCCTCCGACAGGTCGCAAGGACTGATGGAGGTTTGGACGATGGCATTGCAAATCACCGTCTTAGTGAAACGAGCGTAAAGGTCGCTCGGGTCTGTCAGATCAACACTTCCGCAACCAAAACGCGACTGATATCTGAGAAAGTGTAAGCACTTGGCCCGCGAACCTCAACGCTTAAGAACTCACTGCTTCTGAACGAAACCCGTTTTGACAAAAAGTGAAAGCTGGTCGTCGAAAGACGATCTGTCTGACACATACTGCAAGAATGGGCTGTCAACGAGTCAGATGGGATACCCCAAGAGTGAGAAGTATGAAACCCACAAGTTGCCGAACAGCGAGTCATGAGTAGAAATGGAAGCCGACTCAAACGCTGGGCACGCCTTCGAACCCTTGAGGGAAATGCAGTTTCTTGACGCCTGAGCTGTCACCAGCAATGGTGAAGTGGAAAGTAAAACGAATGCTACGTTCTTCGGATTAAGAAAGCCGCGCTGCGATAGCTCAGCCCGCGCTCGGGCCGCCGAGCGACTACTCGTGTCCATTGAGAGATTTGGCTGAAGAATCAACGGGTTTCGGTCGAGAAAAGAAGCGGAACGCGGAGATGATATCTTCTAGGAGGAAGCTCTAGCACATGATCATCAGGCGAGAGTTCCTGTTCGTATGCACCGTGGGGTGAATCGTTGTCGTCGGATGGATCAGGCGCGAGTGAATTAGTTGTTGTCTCTTGGATCGCAGTTAATTGCGGCAGAGGAAATTATGGCGAAGTCCTGGGTATGTTGAAAGACGGTCTTCCAGAATAAACGAACGGGATAGTCGCACGAGACGCGGTAGGTTGGATCTTGCTTGTCGTCGGATCGTGGAGTTCGAATTCGGGGGATGCTGTCGTAACGATCGATGGAAGTTGGTGTGTTGAATTAGGTAGATTAAGATTAAGCCCACGGGGGCAAAGAAAGAACGTCGTGAAGAAAGATCTAAAAGGAAGGACCTTCTCAAAAAGTGACTCGAGGAAACGAGCTTGCCGGCTCGTTCCTGTCGATTGTCTCGGTGGGCGAGTCTCTTGATCGTGCGGTTGGGAGGAGCCAGGCAAGAGAAGGAGCGCTGGCTGAGCACGGATGGGGGGGGAGGAGGAGGAGGTGGTGGTGGAAAGTAGAGAAACGAGGCAACACGAGTTCCTCGAGTAGAAACGGCGCAGCAGTGAGAAAGGATGGACCTAGAGCGTCAGGCGAGGAGGGTACCTAGTCGGTCGCATTAGGGGGGGTTAGGGCTGGGAACGCCTAGGAAGAGAGGCCGACCAGGTTGCGCGCGGGATCCTGTACGTGGATTCGTCGATGCGAACAGGTCAAACGCGCCGGAGGGAAGAGAAGGAAAAGGTCAGGGATGTGGGAAAGTGAGGGAAGTGAGGATGGCCAAAGTGGACGATGGTGGTGCCGGCGTCTGGTGTTTGGACCCGATGCTCGCCCACCAGAAGATGACCGCAGAAGGTGGGAAATGGTGATGTCCGGGGGGGTGCCTGCCCGCTTTAAACCCAAGTTGGTTTAGTCCAGGGTTCGTTCGCAACAACCGATCCGTGGGATGAGGTACCCACGCAACGCAATTTTGGTGTAGAAGGTACTTTGTAGTTTGACATGGGGATCCTTGTGCGTCTTCATTTTGGGGAACCGGGATGGGGCGGGTGCTTACCGGGGTTATCCATGTCCCACTACCATGCCCCCCTACCTTCTAGCGCCATAGCTCACCACTGTAATCCACCACTCAATCAACGTCTACCGTCCAGTCGCTGGGGGATCCAACAACAACCAAGCATTATCGTCAAGCACTAAAACGATCCATCACTTGAATTGACCACTCCTATCAACACCACGTTTTATCCTTCACATTAGACCCAACATGTTACACACACACACACAATTGCACAAATGACGCACTTAGTTACACTGCAAAATCACACAGGGACGACGACGACGACACCACCGCAGAAGCTGTCAACCTGTAGACTATCACACATCAACCGTCGGCTCAACCTCAGTTTGTACACTTTTGTTTCTCCATGACACACACTTGGGATAGGTACTCTCATGCAGGTCATCGTCCCTCTTCGCTCTCTAATGTCTCTCTTGTCAAGATGTTTCTCATGATAAACCACACTCTGTTGGATCCCCACGTGCGCTAGAGTCATTCGCTCCGAGACCCTGATCCAGTCACAGCTCGAGAATCCGTCTTTAGCTGCTTGAGAACGGACTCGGTCCAATCATCTCTCATCAACAAAGGTCTCCTTACCTTGAAGGCTGTCTCTGTTTAAAAAGGAATCCAGTTTTTACGTGATCTCTCGAGTCAATCCAGCTCTCGTTAGCGTGTGAACCGGTCATCTCGGCTGTCTTATCGTGCAGCAGTTTGTCCATCGCTCGCTCTTTACGCGACAAAACGACGGCGTCCACGGCACGCGCCTTGCCGCTGTGAGCAAAGACTGCGGGGGGAATGTTTCGACTCGGGTTGATGCATGAAGCAAGCACATAGCCCTTGATCAGATGCACAAACACACACACACAACTGACTTCTCATGCCGACTAGACCATCTCACGACTCAGGACAGGCCGCCGGATGTTGACTTGTTGTCGTACGCACCGTGCAAGCGTCCATTTTGGGCTTTCGTACTGTGCTACGCCGTTTAACCCGTTATCCCTCGCAGCAGAACCAATGTGGGCTTGGGCTTGGTGAGACATTGTCCAAGCCCCAGCTGAATCCTCGCTCCTGTTTGGTCGTCCTCCCGAACGCCTCAAAGGAGCCACAGCTATTTTCATTCTCCATGGCGTGTTCTTCAGCTCCCATGATCTTGATTACGAAGTACGTATATCTTCATTCGCTGCCTCTCGAGAAAACTTCCACTGACATTTGAAAGCTACCTGAAACTCCAAGAGACGGTCCAGTGTGCTCGTCTCCTGAGAATGTGAATCGTCACTCTGGTGTACAGGGGTTTGGCGATACGGATGCCTTGTCACCATTCCACAACGTAACCGTCGCAACCCCAGCAAACCCGAAAACTCTCGAATGTTTCTTCAAGAACCAGATCAGTTCGACGATGGCGGAACATGCTCAGGGCATCCTATTGGTCGTGATTGAAAGGTGACGATGCGCAAGCTCGGGCATTGTGTCGGGTGAAAGAGCCGCCTCTCAACGCATCTTCACCAACGAGAGAATGAATCGAGACCTATCACCAGGCAGACTCTCTCTGATAGTCTACTACTAGTACGTCCAGACAAAGCAACATTGTCTTGATAGATCACTTCCCTCACCGCAAAGTC
The DNA here is from genome assembly GCA_013623725.1 of Fusarium robinianum. Lineage (NCBI taxonomy): Eukaryota > Fungi > Ascomycota > Sordariomycetes > Hypocreales > Nectriaceae > Fusarium > Fusarium robinianum. The sequence goes on along the minus strand of JABFFI010000411.1, from coordinate 9,993 downwards.
ATGGTCGCGTGCCCTCTCAAAGCCTTGAGGCTTGCTCATCTCCCAGGGTTCTCAGCCCTCTTGCGCGGTAGGTATTTGGGAGGAGTCAGGCAGGGTGCTTTGTTGACTCTTTGTCCCGCTCAAGATTATCCAGCAGATACGAGGTTATGATCATAACTCCATTAGCGGCTGAATTTATACGCACGACACCAGCCGCCCGAGCGCGATGCACAAGAGGTCGCCAGGGCCCTTGCTCGGGTTCCTGCATGTGTAATTTCCCACCCTCCATGGGTCCCCTGTCTCGACAGAAGCGCGTTTCACTTCCAGCATTTCTCCGTCCTGGATGCGACTCAACAGCTCTTCGAGAGTTCAGGAGCGAGCGAGCTCAGCAGCCGATGCTCGGTTCAGGGTTCAGGAGAAGTCTTCAGTGGCTGAGTCGAAGGTTCATCGAACAGTATGCTCTCGGCGGAAAACTCTTCACTCTCAAAAACGAAGGCTTTTCGCATTTAGTGATGGAAGCTGCTTGTTCTTGGGATCTGCAATCTCCCGCTGCAGCTTAGCGTTCCAGCCTCGATCAATAGGCTCAATGAAAGACTCCTGAGCCTGGTTTATCCCAGCACTTTCACCGAGAGCCACGGGATAGAGAGAGATGGCGGGGCCGGTGGCCGTAAAAGCTCCGCGACTTTCATCCCGCCTCGGCAGCGAGCAAGACACAGTCTCGGATCCAAGAGCGGCACGGGACACTTTTAGTAGCATCATGAAGATCAGTTGAGTCGGTTCGGGATGGGCTTGGCGAACTGGTTCAAGAATTTACAGCGTAACGTATTCCGTCATCACATGTCGCGGTGCGTGCAAGCATCGAGATATCCAACATGTAGGTGATAGCTGGGCTTCAAGGTTCTCAACATCTTACACCTCGTATTTGTGTCGTGATTCGTCTGAGCGATTCAGTACACAATTGTGGCATGTTGATTTATAATAAATTCAACGTCGCGGACACTAGATCCCTCCAAAACCTGCACCAAGCGACAGATACTCGAGGTTGAAGTCATGGCAAAAGGCTGAAAGCCCTCCATAGATAGCGATTGCGTCACTCACTGCTGGGGTTGTGCAATCGAATCATTAATTGGCGCAGTTCAGAATAGTTATCCGGATTGGGCAAAGTGGTCTCTATACAACTATGTTACCCAGAGGTTTTGCTGTGGTCGTGATAGCTTCAATTTGTCAGCCGTCAATAAGTCGTGATCTGCCGCAGATGTCGTGATTCAGAAACGGTCGAATAATCATACGTGTGTTCGAGGACAGTTATTTGCTGATAAATGGCCCAAGGCAGTGGCATTTCAACGGCGCGCTGGACTAATTCGACCCTGCATGACGGCGTCAAACCTCGGCATTGTGCTGTTTATCAATTCTTTTAACTAGTTTCGCTCGCAAACCAACGACAACATTCAACACCCAACTCCCGCAACATAACGACTTGACAACACCACCCGTCCACAACATAGACTTCTTTCAAGATGGCGGATCAGAAACCGATAAAACTTTTCACACCAATCGAGGTCGGTGCCTTGAGTCTCAAACACCGAGTGGTGCTGGCACCCCTCACCCGGAGACGTGCGGCTCTTGAGACGGCAATCCCCTCAGACCTGGCGATTGAGTACTATGCTCAGCGCACGTCGCGTAAGTGAATGGGCGACAAGGACACTGGATAATGAGAAATATCTGGTCATGAGGATTTCGCTAACTAGGGGTATCAGCTGGGGGCTTGCTTGTCTCAGAGGGCACTTTTATCGCTGAGGAGGCAGGGGGCCTTGCGAATGTTCCAGGTAAGTCAACAACGAAGTTGGGTGTTGGCTTTGCAGTTGACCATGAATTAGGCATCTATTCGCCCGAGCAAATCGCAACCTGGAAGAAGATTACGGATGCGGTTCATGCAAAGGGGGGTTTGATCGTCTGCCAGCTGTGGGCTCTAGGGTAGGCATCAACATCTACAGTCTTGCTTCTGCACTTCTGGATTTGCCATGAAACTTTGGGGAAGACGACTGACTTGAGCATCTAGACGGGTTGCGAACCCAAAGCTTGTTCCTACTGTCTGGAGCCCGGGATCCAAGCCATTTGTACCGGAGGGTGGAAATCCTGCCACCCAACCGCCCAAACTTACCACCTTCACGGACGCTGATCTTGATCGATTTGTCGGACACTATCGACAAGCGGCGATCAATGCGATAGAAGCTGGTTTCGACGGCGTCGAATTGCATGGTGCCAACGGCTATGTGAGTGTTGCAATGATAAAAGATAAAAAAAAAAAGAAGAGTTAGTTCTGACTTGTCTCGTCTAGCTCATCGACCAGTTTGTAAGTCCCCCCTATTTACATCAACAATGAACTCGAGAGACTAACAAGCTCAAAGCTCCAAAGCGACTCCAACAACCGAACTGACTCCTACGGAGGAAGTCTCGAAAACCGCTTCCGCTTCCCCCTCCGAGTCCTCAACGCTGTAAGCAAAGCCATCGGCCCCCAACGTGTCGGCATTCGCATGTCCCCCTTTTCCCGCTTCCAAGGCATGCGCGAGGCCGACCCGCTCGCCCTCTTCGTCCCCTGGACCGAAGCCATCGCCAAGGCACAGCCGTCTCTCGCCTTCGTGCACGCCGTCGAGGGCAGAGCTTCAGGGGCGGGGGATACCCCCCAGCACTTGCAGGTGGTGGAGGACAAGCTTGATGGGATCCGTGAGGTGGTGAAGCGTGCGGGGATCGCGTTCATCGTGGCTGGAGGGTATTTGCCCGAGACGGCTGTGAAGCATGCGAGTGAGACGGATGATCTCGTTGCGTTTGGGAGATACTTTATCCGTACGTCCAGTGCTTGCATGCTCCGAGGCTGCTGTTGTGAATGACTGCTAATGAGGCTTGTAGCCAACCCTGATCTCCCGGCACGCATTGCAAACGAATGGCCCCTTACTAAATACGACAGATCCATCTTTTACACGCAGGAACAGAAGGGGTACACAGAGTAAGTCATGCCTGTCCTGATTTCCCCTTTATTCTGGTACCTACCTAGGCTCCCGCCATCCGATTTTCATGGAACAATGTGACTGACTTGAGTGTCACTGAATAGCTATGCGCCCTATGAACCGAGTGAATCTAGACTATAGAATAGGATGTGTGAATACCTACCTAGACATAGAGTCGACTACAAGTATTAGACTTGGGTTTGAAATCTCAAACATGAACTACATCCGCGGTCTCCTATTCCCCCTGAAATGTCGACTGGAGTGTTCGTCTACCTATACCGAAAATACACAAAGCTTTGCGGTGTATGTAGGTTGCTGAAATGCCAGGCTCGCCGGTTTATTGGTTGAGCAGACATATCGCTCTCGGTCGTTTGACGACATCATGTATCTTGCCAATCATGCCTCAGATTCAGGGCATGCAGATAGTTGTCATGAGGCTGTCGGCCACCTGCCAATGCAAAGTTAAACAAACCCGCAGGAAAGATAAGCCTTCGCGACTTCCTCTTCCTCTTCCACAATCTCGACCTTCATCCATCATCACCACCACCACCACCACCACTACTATTACCCTGTCAGCCAACCTCATCCCTTCGGCGCCAGCAAGCGGCAACATGTTCTTTCAAGAGAGAATCCTGAGCCTCTATGGCCGGGTCCAAGATTTTATCGACCGATCTGGGCGAGCGTGGCACGCCGCTCGGGAGGCGTGGAACGACGAAGAACCACGCCCCCTCCCACAGACACTCGTCCAGCCGCTGCAATCCCCTTTACACCCTTCGCTGCCAGTCCATCAGAGACTACCTACCCGGTCTGTAATCAAGGCTGAAAGGAGAGCGGCGATACAGGCGCAAAGACGAACGAACAGACCCCGACAATTAGTCGAGGAAGCCAAGCAAGTCAAGACACCTGGAGAGTTCTTCATCTATGACCACGAAAAGGCGATCAGTGTCGCAAGCCAGGCAAAACCCTCTAGAGATGACAACTCCAGCCTGATTCTCTATACGGACGCCTCGAATGGCCCTCGTCGCTGGGGCAAGGCTGGGTACGGTGTGGCTCTCTTGCGAGGCGATTACTGGGTTCGCATCACGGCCTCGAGTCCTCTGTTGGCGCCAGGGGCCATCGGGATATCGGAGCTTCAGGGAATAGACTATGCACTCGACTTTGCGGTGCAGTTTTCCCGGCGGCAGGAATTACGGGTCGTCAAGATCTTTACCGACTCACAGGAAGCGATCAGGCACCTGTCAAGCTCAATCGCGAGTAAGACGTTGAAAAGGTTGTCAAAGAACGGGTTCGCAGATGTTTACATGGAACAACTTCGAACTATTAGCGTGCGAGCTAGTGCCCTCGAAGCGTCTGGTGCGAAACTGGAGTTCCATTGGATCCCGAGGGCGAAAATGACGGGCAACAAAATCGCGGATGCAGGGTCGAAGGAGGCAAGGTTGGAGGAGCGAACCGCCTTGCACTCGGCAGAGCATGTCAAGGTAGTTATCTTCCCAGTCGATCGGGACGAGCCTATGACTCGCAGCGATCTGGCCGATAAGATACAGGATCTACTGACGTGAGTGTTGCTGCATGGTCACTGAACAGATGTGCTGACGAGTGGGACGAATCTAGACTCCCCAAGCGAACATGGGTTGAACGAAAGTCGATGGCGGACGAAGTCGAGCGGCTCCTGGTCTCGAGGAATGGGATTACGACAACACCACCTGAGACCATCAAGGCTCCTTTCGTCGACGCATCAGGGAGTCTGGGGTCAGTGCTGGAGAAAGAAGATGCACCCATGCCTAAGCCTGTCGCGGAGCCTGAGGTTATGTCCGAGTTTGGACCTGAGCTGGAGTTTGTGTTTGATCTGACCGGAGATAAGAAGCCAGATTCCGGGAGTCTTGGGGAGCCAGCTGGCGACAGGGGAGGAGATGCTGATGAGTCTGAGTTATTACCAGACTACTTGGGTTTGGAAATCTTGGATGATGAATAGTAGGTAGGCAGAAAGGGTCGAGTCGGCACGAGGGGCATCACTTCATCCGGCGCTCCGTGTATAGTCGGCACGCTGGGTGCAGATAGTCGGCGGTCGCCTGATGAATGTCAGTTATCGCCGCCGCTCATCTCTCCACGGAGCCCGTCCACTGACCCGGCCAGTTTCTGTTCTACCTCGTTCTATTCAGGGCGAGACCGACGAAAAAGAATAGCAATGACCAACAAGCAAGCTTATTCCGCAATCCGCCATTAATTATTCATCTGCGGCGACGACATCCCCGATCTCTGTCCAATCACGGACCTCAAATCCATCGTCTTCGGCGACCATCCAAGCCGCGCTCCCGCCCTCGCGCCGACTGTAACTTCCGACCACCGACATTTCCTCCACCAGTAGCCTCCCAATGCGGCAAAGCGCTCATCATCCCTCACCTACCCCCGGCGCAGATCTGCCGCTCTTGCGCGCGCGTTGTATCGCGAGGCCGACGCCGATGGGCCGGATCATGGGTTCAATCCAGGAGAGGGAGATTGAATGAAGCGTCATTCAAAGGAGGGAAAAAAAAATAAAAATACATATAGCGGGACCCTTCTCACCTTTCCCATGTGGTGGCGATACCTTCTATCTCTTCTGTTCAGCCCTACGACGACATTTTTGAGAAGTTGGTTTCTGGAGGGAAAAAAAATATTCTCAACTCAATTGTATCGATATCGAACCACCATCGAGAAGTCCATCCTCCGATTTTAACTCGGGACGACAGCAACAACGACAACGACGACAACAACAATAACATAAAAGCAGAAAAATAACCAGAAAAAAAAAACAACCCTCCCCTCACCCATCGTCGAAACTACATCATCAGATAATTCCATCACAATGTCTTCATCACAAGACCAATCCGCCAGCAAAGGCGGCATACCTCAACCTCAGGGTGTAAGTCCCTCCACCAACCAACCAACCAGCCAACCCATGATAGCATCAAAACTAACAACACCTAACTCACAGGGCCCCCCATATCTTCCTCAAGTCGCCGGCCTAGGCGGTCTTCCCACCCCTTCCGTCGATGACCCCATCAGCGGCGTCCTTCTCGCCTTTTTCGTCGCCGGTGCTGCTCTCAACATGACCATCTTCCAGCTCAACAAGCGTCGAGAGCACAAGTTCATCCTCTCCGCCCTCTTGTTCGGTTTTTGTATGGCCCGTATCGTTGCCAATGTTCTGCGCATCGTATGGGCTTCGAATCCGACCGATGCCTCGATCGCTATCGCCGCTCAGGTCTTCACCAATGCTGGTGTCGTCCTGCTCTTCATCGTCAACCTCATCTTCGCCCAGCGCATCCTGCGCTCCTTTCACCCGCTCATCGGTTGGAGTAAGCCCGTCACGCTGGCGTTTCGCTTCTTGTTCTTCAGCGTCGTCGCCAACCTCATCATGGTCGTCGTCGCCGTCGTGTACAACTTCTACACCCTCGACATGGACATCCGCTCCAAGCTCCGCGACATCCAGCTCACGGCCATCACCTACCTCGCCATCCTCGCCTTCCTACCCCTCCCCATCGTCGCCTTCTCCACCCTCTACCCCCGTAAGGCCCCCATGGACAAGTTCGGCCAGGGCCGCATGCGCACTAAAGTCGGCCTCCTCATCTTCACCTCGACCCTCCTCACCTTCGGCGCCGGCTTCCGCGCTGGAGTCTCATACGAGATCCGCCCCATGGACCAACCCGCCTGGTTCCACCACAAGGCCTGCTTCTACTGCGTAAACTACCTCATCGAGATAATCGTCGTCTACGCCTACGCGCTCTCTCGATTCGACCGTCGCTTCCACATCCCCAACGGCAGCAGCGGTCCCGGCGACTACTCCAGCAGTAGCGTCAAGTCCAATGAGCCCATGTACCGCGTCAACACCGAGGAGGAAGTCTTTGGCGAGACCGAGCGACCCCGACCGCAGGAGCAGCGCGAGCTGGAGGACCGCTGGGAGGGTGGTTTCAAGGACGAGCTCAACCGGGGGACGGTGTAAGCGGTGGGGGGTTATCACAACAACTGCCAGCAGCACATATTTTTTTTTATCCCTTTTCCTTTTTCTTTGCGATACCTATAGAAAAACATGTAATTGGGCTGTATACTACTGGGAGGACAAAAAAAGGGGGGGGGATGGAAGGGAATTGGAGGAACGGCGCTTACAAAACGCCATGTGGCACAACAACCTCTCGGCTCAAGTGTTCTAGAAACTGTCAAAAAGTCTTGTTTTGTTTGTTCTGTTGTGTTTTGTTTTGTTTGTTTTTTTCCTCATAGCGTACTGATAATACCCTGATAGAGCGACACGAGTTCACGACAACATAGTTTACTGTCTGTACCTTTAGTTAATAGGAGGAGGATGACTTCAACAAGTAGTCACAGTCGGTAATTGAAACACACAATATTGTTCGTACCTTGCAACACACACACAATTCTCGCTCTGCTCTATATCCACCCCCTTCATGCCTTTGATGAGCTGCATCATATCAACAACGGTTTTCTCCCTCAACTTTTGAACGCCGCCTCGAGTTCTAGAGATCATCTCTAAAAACACCGAAAGCTATGCTTCCTTCTCCCCCGCTCAAGTCCCCCCCCTTTCCGTCCCATCTATTCTATCAAACGTCACACAACGGGCAAAAAATCTACGGCTCAAACAGGAATGATTATGCAACATTCTTTCTTTCTCTTGGTAGCGGGGGGGATCGATAGCGCGTATCTAAGCAATCATGGAAAGAGAACCGGGCCACACAAGGGAGACAAACAAAGCCCACCAATCTCCCATAAGTGTGAAGAGTTGTTGCCCAGTCTGCCGTGTCCCTCCCATGATTTCCGAGGACTCGCCACAAGCCGGGATGTGGTATCCGTACAAGCCCTGCACTAAGAGGAAAACTTTGAGGAGGTTCGTTTTGCGAAGAGTTGGTCAAAGTCGAGCAAGACTCTTCCTGTGTCGGGGAGGGAGGTGCCGCAGGGAGAGGTCGTGTACCGGCGAAGTGCTCGAACGTTGTGGGGCTGGGGGTATACGGAGCAAGATTAGAGGAAGTAGTCGGGAGTCCCTGTATAGTCGTTAGCAATCTACCGTCACAGAACGGGATGATAGAAGGGAGCTTACGTCTTGACACCATGGGTTCGCCTGCTCGGGGGCAAGGGTCGAATTGCAAGCTAAACATTTGTCAGTATGATGGTGTCTTGGGTGTTGTAGAAGCCGGATACATACAAGGTGTACTTCAGGTGCTCATCGATCTCCATGATGGCAGCTTGGTTACCGCATCGGTAGCAGTAATTGGGAGCTAAGTAGGCACTGTCAGCATCCTGCACTGGAATCTCATCCAGTTCCACAATGGCAACAACATACCGGAGAATATAGTCACCACGTTCCTATCCTGGGACCAATTATATCCCTCCATGACGAGTTGATGGGCTCGTGCAATCAAGGTCAGGCCGTTGTTGTGGTTGAAAGCCTCTGAGATGTCCTGTCCAAAGGTGTACCCCGCACCTCGAGGGGAGATACCCCAGCCGCAGCGGTCATCGGGGTCTGACCAGAGAAGATCACACATGGGACCCTCATGGGGGACTTCCTGGATCCGATCCAGAGCACGGATGTTATCCAACGTGTCGATACTCGGGGATAGACCGCCGTGGAGGCAGAAGATCTGGTTGTCGATCAGGGCAGTCAGGGGAAGGTAGTCGAACAGGTCGGTGAAGTACTTCCACACATTCGCGTTTCCATACTTTCGGAGGCATTCATCGTAAAATCCGTAGACTTGGGTGATCTGGCGGGACTCGTGGTTTCCTCGGAGGATGGTGATGCGTTGGGGGTATCGGATCTTGAGTGCGACGAGAAGGGTGACCGTCTCGACAGAGTAGTAGCCTCGGTCAACGTAGTCACCTGGTTGGTATGGAAGTTAGAACTCGATATCGCAGCTGGGAACGTTTGATGATGCGATGAGTGCGTACCCATGAAGAGGTAGTTGGTGTCGGGGTTGGGGCCACCAATCTTGAAGAGCTCCATCAGGTCGTGGAACTGGCCGTGGATATCGCCGCAGACGGTAACGGGGCATTTCTGGCAAGGGGGAATCAGTCAAGAGTATTCTGCGTCGGCGATGCGCATTATCGACGTACCACGGGCTGCACGTTGGACTCTTCCTGCAAAACTTCTCGCGCCTGTGCTGAAGGTCAGCGTTTTCGCCCCCCCCGGTCCGATCACGCGAGGGATGGTCCAGAGCTTTCCGCCGGGAACAGATGCGACGAAATCATCGTCTCCCCACTGCCAAACAACGGCACAAAAACAAAATGCTTCCCGGCGGCGAGCTCTCGGGTCCCTGTTGTCCACTCTTCTTCCCGGCTCACCTTGTCGCACAGTCTCTGAACATCCGGCTCAGCCAGCTGCTTGCAAGTCATCAAGCTCTCAATCCAGCCATCGAGCGTGGGGATGGTCGTGGGCTCCAGGTTAAGGACGGGCGACGCATCGGCAGGCGCTCGCCCGACATCCTCCATATTAGTATCCATGATATCGCGAGCGCGGGATTCCGAGGTTCTGGTTTTTTATTGAGGAGAGAGGACGGGAGGAAATGACGTTGACGGTTGGGGGATGCGGTCACGCCTGAATCCAGTCGCGAGCGGTGGGGCACGAGGCACAAAGGCGGCGGGCGTCAGTCAGGGGGGGTAGTAGTAGGTAAGAGAAGGAAGAAGAGGGCAAGTAAAGTAGGTGTATGGAAGGCGGGAGGATGGGTAAATCAGCAGCTACCGACACCAGCAGTAGCTCTTCTGAAGTATTAATATCGCGGGGACGAGAGAGAAAGAAAAGAGAACGTCTTTCGTCAATTTTCTTGTTATTTTTTTCTTTTCTTTCGCGGTCGTGGGCGGGTAGTTGGCAGGTTTTCTGGATCGGGAGGTGGGAAGATGGGAGAGAGTAAAAGAAATGAAGGAGGAGCTGGCAGAGGGAGAAGCTGGATGATGTTTGGCTGGTTTAGGTGGTGGTGGTTGCCAACGCAGATGCCAGGCATTCATTTGTTTGGGGGAGAGGGGGGGGGGGGGT
>JABFFI010000410.1:0-32709 GCA_013623725.1 Fusarium robinianum | reverse complement strand
CCCTTCCTACCCAACCCATCCAAACCTCTCCCCACTGACCCCAAAAAACAGAAGAAGCAGCTCATCCTCCGCGCCAAAGCCGCCGCCGACAACGGCTTCGAGACGCTGGGCTTCTTCGCCGCAGGTGTCGCGGCAGCCAACCACGCCGGCGTCGACAACGCGACCCTCAACGCCCTGAGCTTCGGGTACGTCGCGTGCCGGGTGGCCTACGACGTAGCGTACGTGTGGCTCCAGGCGGATAGGCGGCTGTCTTGGGTGCGCAGCGCGGTGTGGAGCGTGGCGCTGGGGTTGGTCATGACGTTGTGGGTGAAGGCTGGGAACAGGATGCTTCTGCAGTGAGTGAGTTGTGTGGTACTTGGCATGTTTGTTTGTATATGAGATATTGGCACCGGCCGGTGAATCCTTCGGAGGGTAGAGGTAGTTAGAGGGCTGCCAAACAATTGACAACTTGCAACACCCAAGCACAACGGCAAAGTCCTCGCATCTCTCAGTTACACAACTCGTCCTCTATCGTCCCACCAACCCAACCAACCTCGAGTAAATCGGCCTCCTCGGCTCGCCAAGTGTGTTGTTGTTGTTGTTGTTCCTCCCTCCCTCGCCTCCACTCCCCGCATATATTGTTTGCCGACGGAGAAGGTAAGGATTGATGATATGTTTGCTCACCTCACCAGTGTGTCCGAGAAAATCCATAAGATGGGATTCTGCTCATCTAATACGGACGGACCTCGTAGTCTTATCCTACGGCGAGCCATGATGCAGACCCCAAGGACGAGCAGATCCTTCTTGTCATCCTTCTCCCAATCACCTATCATCAACGCTGCTCCGAATGTATAAGTATCCCATCGTCACCACTTACGTGTTCTAGTCCAAATCAACCACAAGGATCATCCAACACACAGTCAAGACACATACTCGACTCACCTACAATCACCAACAACACGCACCCATATATACACTCAAATCACCACCAAACAATAACAACACCTCGACACTCTACAAACGCCAACCCCATCTCATTCATCATGCTCTCCATCACCTACCTCACCATCTTCCTCGCCTCGGTCGTCACGGCCATCCCTACCGCCGTCCAGGACCCTCGCGACACCATCACCGAGGCCCCCGTCGCTCGGGACGTCAAGTGTGCCAACGCATGGTGCGATGGGACTTCCTCATGGTGCCTCTCGTGGGCCGGCATCACGGGCTGGGACGCCAACAACAACCCCGTCCCTGGCATGACCAAGCTGCCTCTCGGATCTTGCTAAACGACAGCGCACCTCATCCTCATTGGGAGAGTAGGAAGAGTCAAGCATAGAAGACATACGACATATTAGAATGGAGGCAGGATAGATCGACAATGAAAACATGCCGAGCAAATGTGGCTAGCAATAGCCTCATGTGCCGCCATCTTGAAAGGGGACTGTATTCCAGCTTCACTTCGACGCGACAGTGATCCCAGATCCATTCGTGACATCCATCCCTCTAACATGATGTAGAAAAGCAAGGCCTCCTTCGGCCATATGTTCCAACGCTCTATGAGCACAAGATTCAAGTACTCCGACCCAATGATGCCTATCCCAAGCGCCCGTTCCCTAATCCAAACTATGCGAACCAACCCTAGTTCATCTCCATCCCGCCAAAGCTCTTATTCCTCGTCAGCGTCGCGCGGTCTTGACTAGCCCTGGGGAGCCGCTCGTAGCTTGACTTCCGACTCCGCGAGGACGAAGGCCGGCTTGCGTCCTCGACTCTACCATGTCCCTGTTCAGCCTCGGTCACGGCATCCGCGGGCTTCGATGTGTCATCCTTGATCTTAGCAACAAAGAATGAGGACACCAGCACACAGGCACCGCCCAAGGCAAGCACAATAGCGATGCTATGATCGCCCGGGGTGCCGCGGGGCTTCTGCCAGATCTTGAAGATGATACTGGAGCCAACAGTCGCAATGATCTGGGGGGCAGCAATTGCCATATTGTGAATTCCCAGTATCACTCCGGCTTGGTCTATTTCTTCTTCCTCCTCCTCTTCTGCGTCTTCGCTTGACCCTTCGTTATCGTCAGATGCGCTGCCCTGTGCGGCTGAGGAGGCGGCCACTGCACTGGACCCGGGAACCAGTGTCTTGAGCTTCTGCGCCCGGATCATCGCATCACGTCTGCTGATCTCGGCACTGATAATGGCCCAGGGGGCCCAGAGAGTCATGGCCCATGTAATGCCAACCAGGCCAATCAGGGCAGTTGCGGCCTCGACTGTTCGCACAATAACAGTGCAGAACATGGCGCCTGCGAAGAGGACCAATGACCCGAACCAGGCTCGCTTGAGGGTGAAGCCAGGAATTCTTAGTCTGTCCATCCATGAACGGCGATCTTCCTCGTAGAACCTCGCATCCACCTCCCCGCGAGCGCTCGAGGCAACGGGGCGGGTGTCATACGTTGGAGCGATGAAGAACGGAAGGAATACGTTGGTGAGGAGGCTGACGATGGAATTTACGAGGAGAGCAAAGGTGCCGATGCGAGTTGCCTTTTCATATAGCTTGTCGAGTTCTGCTGGCCCCATGTGAGGATTCTCCTGCAGGTACGGCTCGACATAGATTTCGCCAATGTATGAAGAAGTGTAGAATAGCAACGGAAAGAAGCCGATCCAGGCGCAGAACTGAACCTCGCACACCCGTTTTATCTGATCTGGCAAACGCCTGATTGACTTGAAGATGGTAAAGAAGAATGAGACGACATTCGGTCGTTCCTTTGGCGCAGGTCCATCCAGCCGAGGATCCCGTTCCTGGATAAGAGCCGTGCTCACAAAGATGGTCAGCCCAAGAGCAACGCTCGCGATGGCGCAGAGAACTTGGAACTGAGTCTTTCCGAGGAATCCAACGTGCTTCGGCAGATCGATGTACCCAGCGATGTATCCCACGATGTTGCCAAAGCCAGTGATCCGGCTAGCCATGGCATTGGCAGCCTCCTGTTGATGAGCGGGTGCACAGTCGACAATGAAGGCCCGGATAGCAGCTTGTACGGTGTTGATAGCAAAGTCGAGGACATATACTCCAATGACAGCAACCACGATGGTGGTTGTCTTGACACCCTGCGACTCGGGGTCGGCACCAAATAATCCCATGAAGCCCGCGACTGCTTCTTTGGCCCATCCCAGAAACAACAACGAGACGATGGTAGCCAGAGCTCCACCGACCATGAAGGGCTTCCTCTTCCCCCAGGGCATGCGGCAGTTGTCGCTGAGCATGCCGACATACGGCTGAACCAGCGTGCCTGTCAAGGGACCGGCTATCCAAACCAGGGCCATCAGAGACTTGCTGAGGCCCAGTGACAGCAGGTATGGCGAGCCATTGGAGAGCTCGACGGACCATGCGATCTGGAGACCACCGATGCTGATGGTCAGCAAGATCAGGTACCAAACACTCTTGGTCTCCTGGCCATCGTCCTCGCTCACGCCGTGTCTTGTGTTCCCGCCGGTGAGAGTATCTTGATCGTCGCTACTGTTACTACTAAGGAGGGGCGAGCGTTCGTCAAACCCTTCGGCATGCTGGTCGAGGGAGTGGCGGAAGGGACTGCCGCCGTCGCGTCGCGTTGGCGCTAACAGAGACGGGGACGCAGCAGAACCTGAACTCGCGGCGGGCTCGGAGGACAGGGTCATGATGGGCGGGAGCGGTGGAACCGCAGTAGCTACGGCCCTTGATCGCTGGTGATGTCGAAGCTTACGACGATTCGAGTCGCAGTCAGGGATGATGATGATGATGATGATGATGATGATCCGGGGACGTTCAGGCTCCGGAAGGCGGGGCCGCTAATGGGCACTGGACGGAATGGACGGTTTGGGGGTACACAGTGGCACGCGATGGAAACTTTAGACGTTGCTCTACCACAACGATGAAGCAAGCTGCGATGAAGAATGGGGGATTCTTGCCATATCTCGGGGCACTCGCACATAAAATGCCTAGGCAAACCAACTCTGCCTGGTGGTTCAAGTCGATACCATCATCTGGTTCAAGGGTAAGGTAAACCCGTCACGAGACCCGCGTGTCGCTGGCAGCTGAAGTCGCAGTTTGGTCATGGGCGACGTCAAGTTGCGTCACCGTCCTCCAACCAATGGTGCCCTGCGTGATCAGCGTCTGTTCCTGATTTAGGTCCTGCCTGGGGGGGGGGCTTGACTGAGCCCGGACAACGAGGCTGAATGAGGATTGGCTACGACAGCCGGGAAATCGACGCCTAGCATCTTACCCGTTGAAAGATGGCGGGGGTTGAACGATGGACGAAGCGCAGGTAGACAAACAAGCGGCACAGCCTTTTTATCTACCAAGCATAACGGTCATCACAGCCATCAAAGCCACGATTTTTTTTGTGTGCTATAGGATACGGCGTAATGGAATGGAGTTAGTTCACATGTAGTGCTTTTTTTCGTAAATTGAAATCAACACGGATCAAGGGCTGACGATCAACTGTGAGCACAGGCAGTTCAATTGTGCCTACCCTACACCTACTACCTACACCTACACTATTGGGGTGATCTCGTCGCTGACAGGTAGAACGGACTCTGTCAAGCCACGCGGCTTCGAACTTGTGTAAGCAGGACCTCCTAACACGTGTATTCCCCCGAAGAACAAGAGTTGTAACTACGATCCGGCACATCTCGAATTCCACAGATACTTGCTACGTCTGCGGTAGTACACATTGTAGACGGCCAGGCCCGTGAACACTCAGGTCGATGTCAAGATGGAACCCCGACTGACACATCGGACTTCTCCCGAGTCACGGAGGGGAGGACCACCTCCTCGCCCTGCGGGCTTGATTTGCAGTTGCACCGTGCAGGTATAGCCGGTAGATAGCTCCATGCAAAGCAGACATGGACATGGAAGCGCTCCAGCCGTGGGATGGAGACGACATCCGTGTGTTGCATTTAATCATGCAGGATGTATTCGACTCCACGTGGGCGCCCAGTCTCGACACGCCACTTTAAGCAAAGAAAGTGTTTCCATTAGGAAAAGCCGACTGGAAGAGAAAAAAACGCAGCGACGTTGAAATGGCGAGACGCCGAGATTGAGAGCCGGTGGCAAGAAACGATTGGCTTGCAGCGGGAACAAACGGCTCGGCCGCTGGGAAACCCAAGCAATACCAAGCCGCTATCGATCTTGCCGAGGGCGGTTCGTCCGAAGTGGCTGCAACAATTAAAGAGAGAGAGAGAAAAAAAAAAAGAGTACGATTGCTTCTAGACGACGAGCTAGAAGAAGGGGTGATCAAGGGGTTCAATCGGATCATGGATTCGGATCATGATGAGTGATTTGAGGTCTGCGGTTGGGCGGTTGAGATTTGTGCAGGCGGGCGCTAACACCAGTTGGAAGGCGCTGGGCTATCGGCTGCGCCGGGAGGGAGGGACTGGAGAGAGGGAGCAAGACAGGGAGGGATGAAAGAGGGTTTGTCACCATGCAATGGGAACACGACATTCTCTGCGACAAATCCTACCCGCCTTGGCCGCTTCAAACCGGGATTAAAAAAAATAAAAAAATCTCTTTTTGTTCTCTCTTGGAGGTGGCGAAACGGGCACGGCCTGGGCGAGAGTACGGAGGTAGTTGGGGGTGTAACCTACCTACGAGATAGTGACGTCGGCCTGGCCCGGACTTTCTCAAGGTAGTGTAATTCCCGCCTCCCGTCCCTTCCATTCTGAACCTTGGGTGGTCAGCTCGGTGAGAGCCAACGACGACGGGAAGATGCGACGGCTCGGTTTTGATCGCCGACCCCGAAGTCTAACGGGAAAAGGGGCCGGTTTGACGGTGCAAATTGGGGCAAATTTCGTGAGGATCAAATGAGGGCGATGGGGATGGGATGATGGGTGTGCGATAATATTGGTTGGATATACCGCTGGGAAGGGATCGTTTCCGGAGGCGTCTTGACAGGCCAGCGCTTGTGAGGTGGTTTCCATTTTGAGATCTTTGTACAAGTATCTGCATGTATCAAAAAGTGGTGACATTTGATTATGCGGCCTCCGTCTCCGTCTGCATGGGCGGCTGCGCGGCAGGTAAGGGCATGTAGGTAACAAAGCAGTAGCGGGAAAACCTAGAAGTTTCTTTCCTTCACCATGTGTTTGTTGCAGGCGTTCTCGAGGTACATACGAATAGGTAGTGTAGTAACGGCTTACTCAAAGGCGTCCTCACCAAGGCGGTGCTGCTGGCGCTGATGGGAGGGCCAACCCATTATTACCTATTCCCGCTGATATTGTTTTGGAACAACAGGTCCGAGACAAAGCGAGTTTCTACGGACATTCTTCTGGAACGTCTTGACCCTTGACGCATCCGGGCCGGATGGGAAGGCTTGGACAGACCGAAGTGCTCACAACTAGGTACTACGGAGTTACAGTTTACAGGAAGTCCGGAGATCATGAAGAACAACAACAGCGTTTGTCAGACTGAACAGGCTAAAAAAAAAAAAAAAAAAGAAAAAACTCTTTCCCATCGCCTCCTTTATCCCTGCCTGCCTCTTTGAGGCTGATGGCTGAACTAGGGTGGCGTGGCGAGCATGGTAGTCTCCCTGTCTGGCCCCAAGAGACACCGAGATACCGGAACACAGAACTTGAACCCCTCAAAGAGAACAAGCCCACCACAGTCACGCCGAGCGCGAAGGGTACTTAAAAAAGTAGCCCACCCCTGGTACTCTGGACAGGGTTTCTCCAGTCGCTTTCGCATGGCTGACCTCATCGTGGATCCCTCCCCGTAATCTGCCGCCCGTGAACAGCCCCGAATCCTCCGCCATCCTCCGCCATCCTCGGCCTCCCACCGTCTAAATCCCCACTGAAAACTGAGCCCCAGCCTCTCAGCGCTCGAACTCTGCCTTCCTAAGCAAGGTCCCACAAAGTCCCACGATATCCTCTCCCCCCCCCACGGACCACAAGGAGACCCTGTGGGAACAAGTCCATTGCGTATCGGAGGTACATACTCGTTGTACTACCAAGGGGGGGCAATCCCAGCATCCCAACAACCCCGTCCCTACAGCCTCTCCACCACCACCCCCCCAAAGCGCAAGGTCTAGCCTGGGCTTCCAAGGCGCGGCCGGGACCACTTTGGTGTCCTTGTTTTGTGTGTGTGTGGCCGAAACGCCCGTTCCTTGAGGGGTTTTCTAGATTTGCTTTAAAGACCTGGCTGCTGCACATTGTTGTCGTGCTGTCATTTGGATTTCGACGTTGGCTACGTACTCCGTATTCCATCTGATTTCCCCCCTAAACCGTTTGGTTTCACTCAATTTCCTGTTCGGTTATTCCAATTCCCTTTTTTCCTAAGATATCACGCTTCCTCATTGCAATTCGCAACTCCCACATCACAAAACACCTCAGAAAAAATGGCCATCCGAGAGCACTTCCGCCGCGCTGTGCGGTCCGATGCTTCCGCTTCTTCCCAGGCAGATGCCACCACGGCAGGCAACATCACCACCACCATTACCAAGTCAAGCCAGATCAGCAACAAGTCCACCTCATCAAAGTCCTCTTCCCTGGCCAACAAGCTGTCGCTCACATGGTCATGGAGCTCAAATTTCAAGGACACCAAGAAGGAGCGAAAGCCAAAGAACAAGAACAAGAAGCGGGTTGTCCATCCCAGCGAGAAGCCTCTGACCGCTCAGAACCTGCAACACCAGGAGATGTTGTCGCACTTCACCTGGACCTTTGGCACCTCTCGACCCGAGCAAATTGAGGATCTGGACTTTATCGGCATTAGTCCCTGCTGCACTCGAGCACCGAGCCTCGTCGACTTCCAGGACGATCGAGATGGCGAGAGCGACGGTCGTTGCTCCTCATCAGCATCCTCATCATCATCATCCGTCAATTCGTCGTCTTAGACTAGTTCCCGATTGGGGGAAGCTGGTCGGAGGTGAGAAGGGCGGTCTCGCCGAAGTGTCGATAGCGTGGGACTGGTTCCAGCGAGTCTAGAACACTTCCATCAAAACGCTCACAAAAGGCAACGCCACACACGAGGAGATCAAGAAGTCGCCCACACCTGGACGGCCCACCACCTTCTCATGAGGATATTTCCGAGATGAGCACGCGACTTGGCCGTCTTGAGCAAGTCGCCCTGGATTGAGTGCAATGTCACCCTACCCTTCCCGCCCATTGGTTTCACGACCACCCATTCTCCTATCGGGGCATCTGTCCCAAAATGGGGCTTGGGTTCGGCGATCTTGACCAACTTATCGGGATTGGGCGGGGGACATTCCAGTCGACCACTCGGTGGCATCAGCAGCAGCAACAACAACAACAACAACAACACAGCAAGAGGAACGACCATCAAAAGCAGTGCGCATCGGTCTTGTTTCTTGAGATTCTTTTTTTTATCAATGCCGGGACGATTGATTGGTATGGATATATGACTTGGGGGAGATATTACGTGAACATGGTACTTGGATTTAGCGATCATTGCATTGGGAGGTCTTTTTTGCATACCTTATATCTAGCATTACGGTCTTGAAAAGACGGAACAGGACATGGGGGGATTGGATACATTACGGCGTTGAATTGAATAGACCTGATCTATGGGTTTTCTTTCACAAACATTTTCCATCATTCATGAGTGAGCAATCGTTGTTGGTCCTCACCGCCTTGCCTTGGTGTTGTCCGTTGACATTAGTGAAATGAATATCCTTGTTGCACGACATGAGGCCTGCTTAGATGTAAGCACCTACCTCCCTACCTACTAGGCACCAGTGCTCAACCGTGAACTACGTGACTCCATCGCCCGCCTAAACATGGAGCCCAAGCCACCGCCTTGACTAGGTATCTCCACCACTAGCAACTGTTTTCTGAGGCCGTTGGATGAAGTTTTACAGTCTCTTGATCACCGCAAAATGCATC
This sequence comes from Fusarium robinianum, assembly GCA_013623725.1. NCBI lineage: Eukaryota > Fungi > Ascomycota > Sordariomycetes > Hypocreales > Nectriaceae > Fusarium > Fusarium robinianum. Next base: position 23,874 of record JABFFI010000410.1, on the reverse strand, counting down.
ACACGGCACAAGGCAGACAAACCACGTCACTCAGCTGTGCATACTAGAACTGCGCCCGATAAAGAGTTTCCTCCCCTAGATGCAGCAGCATTTGCCAACAACTACATAAGTCTTGCAGCCGCCACCATCTCAAACCTGACATGTTCTTCCTGGAACCAGCGCCTTGGTACTGACTGACGATTGCCATCATCAATGAGTCCCGAGCACCAACACTCAAGCGAGTAATTACTACTATACCAGCAAACGACCTGATTCGTTCGTTTCCTTGACGCCCGTTCCGTCTCTGCTACCTGCTGTTGGCAGTTTGCCCAGGGCAACTGTGCCTGCCAGTTGATTCTCGTTGGGTCCCGAGCCTGATAACTACCTACCTACCTACCTACCTACCTACCTACCTAGGCAGGCTGTCGTATCAGTTGCACTTGCCTTCGATGTCGCCTTCGCAACCGTGATTATCTGAACTTGAATGAATGCCTGAGGTTGAGTCAGGGCGGCGCATGCTTCCCATCTTCGAACCTCTCTTCCTGGTTTGAGGAGTCTCGTTTGTGCTTCAACAACCACCTAATCTCCGCTGCTTCACCAACTCCTCAACCCAACGCTCTCCCGACATCGCAATCACGACAGTCATGCCGTCTTGGTACGCGCTCAAGTCAAAGGCTGTGCACACTCGCTATGGCCTCTCCAAGAACATCCAGACTCTCCTCCATGGCCTCGACAACTACCATAATGGGATCATCGATGCCGCAGAGCTGGGCCGCCTGGTCCGCCTGAGCCCCAAGCGACGTGCCGCCATCGCTGATACGATTGCGAAATGCGCTGGCAGGATCAAGACTGACCCTCAAGAGCTCAAGACCTGTCTCGACATCATCGAGATGTGCACGGAGATTCTGGAGATTGCTGGTTCGTCCTCCTCTGAGGGCGAAACCCGTTCTCTGCTAACGGGTGCCCAGATCGACCGCCTAATGCAGAGGGCTTTCCGTTCATGAGACTACCTCTCGAAATGCGAGACAAGATTATTGACCTCATGATCGACAATATATTTCGCTCCGAGACTATTCGACCTGCGTCACGCAAGGTTTCTTGCAACTGCCCACAGATCGAGAGGGATTCTGAGTTCCAGTCTCCTCAGATCAAGGCCATGACGGCCCTTCTCGGGCCAGCACTGAATAATGAATTCTTCCGCATCTTCTTCCGAAAGAAGTCCGTCCGCTTCCGTTGCTGCTGCGAGCTGCAGTATTATCTCAACAACAACCCGGCGCTTCTATATAATGTTCGTGATATAAAGGTTCACTGGTGCGGCCCTAAATCCGCGGCCGCCTTCAAGAAGTTGGCAGAGTGCCGGAGGCTGTACGGTCTGACGCTCAGCATCTCCAAGTCGACCCTCGCGCACCTCAGTGACCGGACCAATCTGATGAAGTCCTACTTCCCCCTGAGTTATCGCAACGTGAGACTCCCAGACGTCCTGGGCGTAGACGAACTTTTGACCCTTCGGGGTCTGAAAGAGGTCACCGTAGCTCACGTTCTTTCCCGGAATTCCAACCTCACTGCCGAGATAGACAGAGCCAATCTCGCGGACCTCTTGTGTAGTCAACTCAAGAGGGAAAAAGAGGTACCGTACTGCTCTCCATACCGCGAGGACACGAGACTGACCGCTACAGGACACTGATTAATCAATGGGCGATGATTATACCAAGCCTCAACGAGCCACTTTGACGTTTGCGTGGAGAACACATGACGCTGGCACTGGATCCTCTATATTATGGTTGCTTGCTGGATTTGGGAAACGAATAATGAAACCCGGCGTTTTGGTATTTGGGACTTCTTACACGGTTACGGGGGGTAGGAAGACTGCTAGCTAGACAGGACTATTTGCGAAATGTAACAACAGATAAATTACGGAAGGCTCCATTTGGTGAAAGACACTAAAGACCCCGTACTCAAAAAACGTTGCTAGAATTCTTCTTGTCTTGTACCAGCACAATGTGCGGGCATCCGGCTCAAGATCAGTTGTTGCAACTGAGCTGATCGAGCGATGGCAAAAGACGACACGAATGGGCTTTTCAAGAGAGTAGCAAACGAAGACCTACCGTGATAAGGACAAATACGGATGATACCTTATGACTCTACATCGAGAGTCGACATCGTATACGTGACGTTGTCTTGTGTTGGTGTGTCTTGAGAGATTGAAGGACAGAAATCAATAAGAGTTGAAGTTGGGCGGCCAGAAAATTTGAGGCGGCTCTAGAACAGGGGTTGTGAACCCACACTGTGTTGCGGCTCTGCAGGCGTTGAATCACAGTGATCACATTGAGAAGATAGATCCCGTGATTCACAGTTAGTCTTCAGTTTGGATCGAGTTGAGAGATAGTTAGAATAGAGAAATACTCTAATGGCCTAGGCAAAATACGGAAGACAGGTCAAAACGTCTTCCTTACATCCAACCAACCATGAAGAGGGCATTGGTGTACGGTGCAAAAATACATTCTATGCACTGTTCAAGTCAACAAGCGAGCACGTGATCAAGCGAGTTAGTGCGTGCAATGCTTGCCCTACTCTCGTCCCCACAGGAGAAATTCCACCACCTTAAGCGAGGACGACGAAATCTCCGCCTTCTTATCCTCAACCCGGAACCATCGAACATCAACGAGCATACCGGCAACGACCGATAGAGTTGCCCATCATGTCGCTCGTATCGGGAGAGAAGTCGAACTTCCAGTTCGTAAGTCATTATCTCCATCGCCGCGATTTCGAATTCAGCGTCGCTGCGGCCGCGGCGCTCGCCAACGCCAGGCGCTTCGCGAACACGGAATTCGACAGCGAGAAGAAGCCCTTGGATACGATGCTAACAATCGGCAGATTCTCCGTCTGCTCAACACCAATGTTGACGGAAAGCAGAAGGTCATGTACGCCCTGACCAAGATCAAGGGTGTCGGTCGACGATACTCCAACTTGGTCTGCAAGAAGGCCGATGTCGATCTGAACAAGCGGTACGAATCCAACACCTAAACAGGCCCACGAAACGAGAGACGCATGGAACTAACACCCTCGCAGCGCCGGTGAGCTCACCTCCGAAGAGCTCGAGCGAATCGTCACCATCATCCAGAACCCTACCCAGTACAAGATCCCCGCGTGGTTCCTGAACCGACAGCGCGATATTGTGGACGGCAAGGACTCCCACATCCTTGCCAACGGCGTCGACTCCAAGCTCCGTGAGGATCTTGAGCGCTTGAAGAAGATCCGCGCCCACCGTGGTCTCCGACACTACTGGGGTCTCCGTGTCCGTGGCCAGCACACCAAGACCACCGGCCGCCGTGGCCGGACCGTTGGTGTCTCCAAGAAGAAGGGTGGTTAAAGATATTATTGGTGTTGGCATTGGGTGGACAGGCGTGACGGCTGGGTTTTCCATCTTTCTGAGCATTTTGAGAGGATTGCTTTCCGGCATATCAGCTAGGGCTGTACTCTAGGTCAGAGTCACGAATGAAAAAGCATTCAAAGTGTTTGAACCGATTGGAGGGTGGTTGCTGTATAGGACACTTGTGTGAATGCATGACGTTACGGGAATACAACGTCAAAAAGACAGGATGTTTGAGAACAAAAATTGGGGACTAGAAGAGTTGGCAACAAAAGGGTATCATTGATTCTTTTTTTTGGTTCCGTCTGGGCTTTGCTCTCTTGTCTAGTCTTCATGCGTGACCGCCATATCCAAGACTTCTACTCGCCCATGCCCCTTGGTCTCGTTGCCAATAAAGTCCGATAGAGCCTTGAAAGCACCGGGCTCCACGAAACCTACGACTTCCCACTCGGAGCCCATGACGTCCTGGCTCTCGACTTGCTCGACGTAGCTGAGGATCTTGTCCTTGACTGTTCCGATGGCCTTTTGCTCTCCGTCATCGTCCTTGTTGCCGCCCTTGGCACCCTTGACAGCTTGCTTCAGGACGTTTGTGGTGCATGAGACACGCAGCCTCATGCGCGCCCGGGCGACGGGGATGGGCTGGTGAGCGATGAGGGCCTTCATAGCGTCGAGGGCCTGACTCTTTGCGCTCTTTGTGGTGACGACGCCGGTCCAGTTCGGTCGGGGCTTGGCTTCGCCGTCCTCGCCGGTCGCAGGTGTGCCGGCTCCGCTTCCCGCGGCGCTCTTGTCCGGCGTGGAGGTGTGCGCCTGGGAGCTCAGCATGTCGAGCGCCTTCTCGATCATGCCGGAGGTATAAACGCGCTTCGTCCTCGGGTCCACGAGCTTGCTGGCGACGATGCCGATGAGTTCGGTATGGACCCTCTCCAGCTGGGCGGCGCGCTCCTTCTCGCCGACCTGCATCTCGCCCTTCTTCAGGATCTCGAGTATGATATCATCGGTGGCCTTGCCCTTGCCGAAGGCCTTGTCGAGGTCCTCGCGGGGCGCGGTCTGGCCCTTGGACACGTTGAGGAAGACGTTGGGGATCTGGAGGACGTTGTCGAGGTCGGTCTCGATGCCGGAGCGCCACTCGAGGAGCTTGTTCTTGTAGCAGGCGAGTTCGAAGCGCTTCTTGCCCTTCTTGAGGCGTACGAGGGAGACGTTTGTGAGTTTGATTTGGTTGGAGGGGAGGTTGATTCGGGACATGGTGGGCGGGTGGGTGGGAGGAGATGCGTGTCGTGTGTGGTCGTTAGGGTTGGTGTGCCATGTATTAGTGGGATGGAACTATGCGTGAAGAGATCGTATGTGCGTTGGTGAGGATGTTATTACGAGGGAATATGGTTCTTGGTTTGTAAGATGCTGCACATTACGAACGATGTATGGACTTTTTTTTTCTTCGACCCCGCTGTCAGGCATACCAAGTTGATGCCCCGCAATGAGAAGTTGGCTGACAGTTCAATTTCACATGTCCTTCCCAGATCCTATTCTCATCTACTTTAACCTCCTTGGCCTTGATTTGTATTAATTGTTGTCATAACATGCCATGAATAAAATAGAATCTCAACCAACCTTTCAGGGTTTCATACTCTTCAGCTCTGCTTTATACAAAGAAATAAAAAAAACCTTAAGTCTCAATGCTGCCCTTTGATGTGATTCATTCCAGACTTGAGCCTGGTCTTCAACCCACTCTGAGTCATCATTGAGACATAGATGACTGAGAAACTCCGGTGAGGCTGCAGATCCGCATAGAGTGGCGAGGACAATACACGCCTATTGGGGATCCACCATATTCTTGAAGGGCGTCGCCTCCTTTGATCCCATGTGAATCCTGAATTGGTGGTCGGAGTGAAGTGGCAGCCATGATTCAACCTGGATAGATGGGACATTGTCGTTCTCATAGAAGGGGTTTGCCTCGTTGGCAATTCGCTCCACGTCATTACCTTTTCCCTCCAGGCGTATTGGAGTGAGTGGTTTCGTCTTGAGCGGCATCCAATGAAACTAGAGGGTGACGATGCTGATGTCATTTGATTGCGGTCCATGTATAAGACAACCACATTCTCTGATTTATCAGAACCGCTTTATGCCATAAAGCCCGCGCATATTCGTCTGTCCAATAGGCTCCCTCAAGTAAGGACCTGGCATGGAAGCAACGCCCCGCGGGCCTCATAGCTTCCTGGGTGTCATTCCAGGCAAAAGGAATGATGTGGCAGACTTCAGGGTTGCTGGCTCCCGTTAGAACGCAAAGCACCCCCATCTCGGCCCAAGCATCGATTTGCCTGAGCACGGTTGCGGTTGGCATTAGGAGGAAGCCACTCACGGTCGGAGTTTCAAGCCAGCAATCGACAAGTTTGATTGTATCATTCAGGAAATCAATGAGGTACTTCGCCAGCGGGACACCGATGTACCCACTTTCGAGTACCCGCAGCGACAACGTCATAGATGGACGGCTTCGAAGCAGAACGTTGGGTGGTTAGGAGATTTCCGAATCTGGGCCTCATGAACCAGACCACAAGGCTCGACCACAAGGCTCATATTTCATAATTCATGTTTCGGGAATGTTAGGGAGAGGACAACCCGAGATAGGACGGTAAGAGTGGAGGGTAGAGAGATCTGGAGTCGATGAAGGCGGGGGAAGAAGGCAAACAAACCTACCTACCTATGTATGGTGAAATACTCTCCATCGCCTACATGTATGGAGAATATTAAATCTAAACCTAAGGGCTTTCTTACTTTTTGCTTTATTTTATCACTGTCTTTACAATTGCAATGTGAGTCTTTCTTGTCCTTCTGCAGTAGGTCAGACAGGTATGTATGTATGGAGTATGGAGAAGCATGATTCATTCTGCAGACTGCTTATCTCACTACCTTAGTCCCTCACTCCGTCATCGGTATACCACTGTGTGCGTATTGGTACCTACCGTGCGCATCCACACTCACCCAGGTCACCGTGTACGCCAGCCCGTTGTCCATGGCTTTCGCCTTCGGCCACAGCACCTTCTATGCCGCGCTTCCGAGGCGATTGCGGACATTTGGCGCGTCATTCAGGGAATCCTCAGCAAGTAGCTCGACCGCGCCTCTGCTGCCTGTTCCATAGGTACCTTGGTAGCTATCTATCTCAGTTACCCTGCTAGTGCAGCATCCAATACCGTCACGTTATCAGTTCGAATTGGGTCTAGGCTGTCGGTACCTTGCGGATCAGCAGCCACGCAAGCGGCGCGCTAACACTATAGCCAGCATGATTGCGCAGAACTCTGTTAGTGAGCCAGGTGGCCATTGCGGGGATCACGCTCCAGCCCCCCCAGGGCGGCTAGGCTGTTCTCGGCCAGTTGCCGGGCAGCTCCCCAGTTTCAGAGCAAGTCGGACCTTCCATGCCCGCGCTCGCCGGCCCATATTACGTCGCTTAGGTTCGCGCTCGCCTTGCTCTCGCCGCCTCCTCTTCCTTCTCCTCCTTCTTATCTCTCTCATCCATTCCATCACATACAATCCCCAGCATCGCCGTCGCCATCAGTAAACGCTACCAGTCACCTCGTTTTCTCTAGCAAACCATGCGTTTGTCGACATCTGCCCTCGTGCTCGGCGCCGCGTCGTCGGCCGTCGGCCTCCAGGACCAGAAGGTCCTGGGCGGAAACCCCATCTCCGACTTTGACCTGCACTCGTGGACCAAGCCCCTCGAGAAGTACTTCGGAGAGCTCACCTCCGAGGCCAAGGCTGTCTGGGATGAGGTCTCGATGCTTGCCCCCGAGGCTGTCGAGGCTTTCAAGAAGCAGGCCCTTGGCACCAAGCCCAAGAAGAGCTCGCGCCGACCCGATTCCCACTGGGATCATGTCGTCAAGGGTGCCGACGTCCAGTCCCTCTGGGTCGAGAAGAACGGCGAGAAGCACCGAGAGGTTGGCGGCAAGCTCGAGAACTACAACCTCAGGACCAAGAAGGTCGATCCCTCGAAGCTTGGAGTGGACAATGTCGTCCAGTATAGCGGCTACCTTGATGATGATGAAGAGGACAAGCACCTCTTCTACTGTAAGTTTCCTGCATTTGCCGAGATACACGACACTTGCTAATCTTTCAAAGGGTTCTTCGAGTCGCGCAATGATCCTGAAAACGACCCCGTCGTCCTCTGGCTCAACGGTGGCCCTGGCTGCTCTTCTCTCACTGGCCTGTTCCTCGAGCTCGGCCCTGCCTCCATCAACAAGAAGCTTCAGTTGGTGAACAACCCTTCCTCTTGGAACAACAATGCCTCGGTCATCTTCCTCGACCAGCCCGTCAACGTGGGCTACTCTTACAGCGGCGGCTCCGTGAGCAACACTGTCGCAGCTGGCAAGGATATTTACGCTCTCCTCACCCTGTTCTTCCACCAATTCCCTCAGTACGCTAAGCAGGACTTCCACATTGCTGGAGAGTCCTACGCTGGCCACTACATCCCCGTTTTCGCCTCCGAGATTCTCTCCCACGAGGACCGAAATATCAACCTCCAGAGTGTTCTAATCGGTAATGGTCTCACCGATGGATATACCCAGTACGGTTACTACCGTCCCATGGCCTGCGGTGAGGGCGGTTATCCTTCCGTGCTTAGCGAGAGCGAGTGCCAGTCCATGGACAACGCTCTCCCTCGCTGCCAGTCTCTCATCAGCAGCTGCTACGAGTCTGGTAGTGCCTGGTCCTGCGTGCCCGCGAGCATCTACTGCAACAACGCCATGATGGGCCCGTACCAGCGCACCGGCCAGAACGTTTACGACATCCGAGGCAAGTGCGAGGATAGCTCCAACCTGTGCTACGCTGGCCTCGGCTATATCTCCGATTACCTCAACCAGGACGATGTGATTGAGGCTCTGGGCGCCGAGGTCAGCAGCTACGACAGCTGCAACATGGACATCAACCGCAACTTCCTCTTCGCCGGCGACTGGATGCAGCCCTACCACCGTCTTGTGCCCGAGATCCTCGAGAAGATCCCGGTCCTCATCTATGCTGGTGATGCTGATTTCATCTGCAACTGGCTTGGAAACCAGGCCTGGACCAACGAGCTTGAGTGGCCCGGCAAGGCCGGCTTCAACGGTGCTAAGATCGAGAGCCTCACGGTTGATGGCGAGAACAAGGAGTACGGCAAGGTCAAGTCCAGCGGTAACTTCACCTTTATGCAGATCTACGGCGCTGGCCACATGGTGCCCATGGACCAGCCCGAGGCGTCGTCTGACTTCTTCAACCGCTGGCTCGGTGGTGAGTGGTTCTAAATGATAGAGGACCACATCAGGATGTGGGCTTAGACATTTGGCATGGTTGTGCGTGCCATTAGACACGTCCATGTGGTATTATGAACGCTACATGTGGGATGCCTGGGTATGATTTGGATAGCATTGGTTGTGGGCGGTCTTTGAGATCGGATTGCTTTGGTATTTGTTGAATCACTAGACGCAGATGAAGAATTTACAATTTGAACAAGCAAATCAAGCTTTCTGAGTAGTCGGTCGTCCTTGTGAATCCTTTGCCAAACTAAGCTTGCTTGGTATGTATGCCATGTCACTTGCCTATCTTATTTATACTGGCGCCAAATCGGCAAAAAGAGAAAACATACAACACTCGGCATTCGCTGGTCGTCACCGACCCAACTACTACTCGAGCGCTTCTCAGTTTGACGGGTGGAGAGCAGACGGGATCCGGTGGTTTCTAAGAGCTGTGGTCGTATGTGATGGTGTGTGGAGAGAAATGAAGTTATAGAGGGAGAGAGAGCAGCCAGCTTGGCTATGACTGGGAGGGAGGTAATGCGTGGTTCACCGGCAGGCCGAACCCCCACATGAGGGCGGAATCGGAGTTTGAGATTTAAACCTGCAAGTCCGGACGGACTCGAGGAAAGGATGTCTCCACTTTCGGCCGAGCGGCGGAACCCAAGCCGAAGAGACGAGAAAAGGACGAGATCTTGTTCTTTTTTGCCCGCGCCGTGGTCTTGGGACACTCACTGATGGGCTCATGGTTGAAGGTCATGACTAGTTGATATACCCTGGTCAGTTTGCGTTCTACTAGCTACGAAATAGGTGGTAGAGCCCTGGTATTTCGACGTAAGGCACACGAGAATCACGTTGAACGAAAGGCATCTGTTTCCGCGCCAGGCAATTCGTAGAACGTGGGCTGAAGAGGAGCCTTCCCCATTTGGCAGGCAGAAGACCGAAAGGTGGACTCCCCCCTCCCGGATGGGTGACATTCGGACGTCAGCGTTTTCTTCCATCGACACCAAGTCGCGTGTGCGTGGGTCCCCAACCGGGTACGAAAACGGGACGGGCACGGTGACGTTTTGAGAGGGAAAGTCCGGGACTATCCTCTGCCGGACGGGCGGGCACGCAACTTTGTTGTGGTGGTGGTAGTGGTTTTTTTTTTCTTCTCGAAGGCGAAAATGGGATATTTGTTGAGGACGGACCTTGGAGCGGGCAGGGTTGGATCGGTGAGGTATACCTGTGCATCCACGGCTGGGCGAGAGAAAGAAAACCTGCAGGGCTTCCATGGGAAGGAAGGGCGCTTAGAAGGTCGTTCGCCTAGGCTACCTAGGTAGATAGAAGCGAGAATCTGGGGAGGAAAACGACATGAACGACATGAGGTGATAATGATGGAAAACTCGGGATGGGGGACCTTGTAAAACGCATGTGATTTCAAGGCGAAGCATGGTCGATGAACTGGGCAGGGATCGCATGGACAATCGAGCGATGTAAGTTCTATGATACAGAAGGCTACTGTACGAGAAGAAAGCCATAGCGTGTCTGTGCCATGGTGTTTGCAGCTGTGGCAGAGGACGAGTAGCACCACGAAACTTGCGATTATCAATCTGGGCCTGATGCCATCCATCATCCATCATCCATCCATGACTCTCAGCCGCAGGAAAAAAAGGCCAATGCGCGATGCATACCTAGGTAGCCCAGCTAGCTTGGGAGATGTGCTGTTTCTCGCTACCTAGGTACTCGGGCACTCCTCTACATAATCCTCCTTGGGTATGTATCTCTTCGGCACTGTTCAGCAACGCCGCGTTCGACCACAACAGGAACACGACGCAACGCCATCCAGTTGAGCAGCCAAGAAGCAGTGAGACTCGACGAAGAGGCTCCACCACGTAGCAGCGGGAGAGGGGGAAAATCGGGCATTGCATTAGTGCTTCCCCAACAAAAATCGGCTACTAGATGCTGTGCCGGCGCGGGCAGCCGCAACTTGTTCGCACCCCGCGTGCCTGAGGCTGGGAAGTGCAGATGGGGGGGCGGATGGATGGTGGTGATGTAGGTACCTTGGATTTCAACCTACTTGTACATACCTACTTTAGGTAAGTATGTCTCGCTCGTTGAGGACCAAGTAGCTGATATGCGGCCTGCAAATGAGAAGTGGCGTGCGTTTTCATGTCTTATGGAGGAGGCCTTTTCTCGAGAGAAGAGTGAACTGCAATTGGATATTCCGTAGGTACGTAGACAAGCCGGACTGAACATGCTTGGCGCTTATCACAGTCACCCGCTGGTTGTTGTTGACATGGAGCTCCATACAGGTCCATTCCGTACACTGCCCCCCCAGGACGGGACCCATTGGGTGGAACAGAGTGCCGGATATCCAAGACCAAGCCGAGCGGCGGTTCCATGACGAACAGGAAAGAAAGAAAATGCGCCCGCCGGTGTCGGTGAACCACTAAGAAACCCCACGGATGAAGGATGAGATGGGCAGATGCGATGGACCATGGTCTGTCCGATTATCAATCTCGTGGCCGGCTCGGCGCGAACCACAACGCCTGGGTTCCTCGTGGGAACCCTTACTGTCTGTTCATTACTAGGTGAAGATGGGGGAATCAGTTGATGGTCGATGCACCAGAATGGTGAAGGAGGGGGGGGAGGCGGGAGAGCTCGCTTTTGCGAGCCGCGGCATCTTGGGAGAAGCATCCAGGGTCCCCTACCAAGCCCAGGGGAGTGCGGATTTTGGCGACCGATGGGATGCGACCCCACAGGTACCTACGCACGTACACACAACAACACACACACGCACACAATGACCGCGTGCCACAGAAGAAGGCTTTTTTTTCTTTCTTGGTTTGCGCGACTTCGCTCGTGTGCTCAAGCTCCATGGCTTGCTGCATAATTAGCAACGGTACCTCGGTCTGACTCCATTAGTACCTAGGTATGGTAGTTGTCGCTTGAGAATGAGAATTACATTTCGAGGTTTTGCAAATAGGGCCAATACCTAACGAGTTGCAACCTGTTCTCTTACACGGCTTCTTTGGTTTGTTCATACATATCACGGACAAACCCACACATTCACGGATGCCTTTCTCGGCATCTACCCCACGCATCAGCGAGGATACCTCCCTAGGTAGGTACCTGCCAAAGGATGTCTGGGCTGGGTGAACAACAAACCCTGGAAGGACACCCACGGGGGGAGTGAAATAAGTACGGAGTACCTGCCGAACTTGGTGCGCGAGAGACTCCGGCAGGTGCCAGCCTGGAGCGTGCCTACCCTGCCTGCTGCCCTTTATTTAGCCCCATCAAGACCCTCAGGAACCCCGGGGCCGCCACCCCGGCAAAAGGAAAAGGAAAGAGAGACAAGCTCTCCTCCAACTTTTAAAGAACCCAAGCACCTTTTCTCTTCTCTCTCGAAGATTCGTGTTGATCCCTTCTTCAACTTCGTACCTTTAGGTTCTTTTCTTTGGTGCCTTTCTCCCCGCAGCAGACACGCTTCTGCACATGCATACCTAGGTGTTCGTTGTCATCACCACTTCCTCGCTAACACACTTATACCGTCCTTCCTCTCTACCTTCCTGCACGCTTCTCACCGTTTCCTCCTCTTACCATCACGACCACTCTCTTCCTCTCATTCTTCTGCTCCAACCTCGTTCGACGAAGCGATAAAGGCACGGTCGACGACAAGAAAGAAAAGAAAAAAAACGAAGAAATAAGAAAGCGCAACTTACGCTCAACAATCTCCGGCTTCCCGCTTCCCCAGCTCGAGGCTCTTCGCGCGAGGTGACATATTCTCAGTCAACAGCTCGGCGACACAATTGCGTCAGCCATTATTTGCCGTCGCCCTTCCAGATAGCTCCAGCTTGTCAATTGATTGACTTCTGAGCCCACGGAGTCTTTATTTCCACCTGCGCAAGCCCGTGAGGATTCCTCCATCCCAGTCTTTCACAATGGTCCAACTACTTCAACTACTGGGCACGATGCCCGATTCCAGCCTCTTCGGTTTTCCTCCCGCGGTCGCGCCAAGCCCGATTGCTCCCCTACCTGTCGAGACGTCCATCCTGCGCCCATTCAACATCCCCGAACACATCTTCACCGCTGCTCTCGACGCAAAGGTGCCTCTCACGGTTGCCGCTCTCTACACTGTCATTGTCAAGAGCCTCAACATCTACAACAAGTCGAACAACAAGAAACCCTGGGCTATCAGCAAGACTAGGCCATTCTTTGCTTTCGTCGTTCTTCACAATATCTTCCTCGCCGTATACTCGGCATGGACTTTCTGGGGTATGCTGGGCGGCATGAGAAGGAGTATCGTCAACCCTACAGGTCCCCAAGGCATTGCTGGGACGGCAGATAGCTTCTGCCGTCTGCACGGTGCTACTGGTTCCGGAAACTCCATCTACTACGACGACTCTACTAGCTCCTTCACCTCGCTCGCCGAGGACGCTTCCTTCGTGAACGGTCTTCCTAGCGGGACTCAGATGGGCCGGTTGTGGAATGAAGGCCTGGCTTACTACGGCTGGATCTTCTATCTCAGCAAGTTCTACGAGGTTCTCGACACATTCATCATTCTCGCCAAGGGCAAGCTCAGCTCGACTCTTCAGACTTACCACCACGCCGGCGCCATGATGTGCATGTGGGCTGGCATGCGCTACATGTCCGCTCCCATCTGGCAGTTCGTTCTGATCAACTCCTTTATTCATTCCTTGATGGTGAGTCTCAATCTCTTTGCGCTGTCCTAAGCCAAGATATTCTAGCTGACACGCGTACGCCCCAGTACACCTACTACACCCTAACCGCTTTCTCGGTCAGGGTCCCGACCCCCGTCAAGCGAACTCTGACTTCTATGCAAATCACCCAGTTCATCTTCGGTGCTTCGACCACCATGGCACACTCCTTCATCTCCTACACGGTGCCTGTCGTCACCACCCATAACCAAGAGGCTGCCGCGGAAGCCCCTGCTGCGCCCTCCGACTCTATTGTCCCCAATATTGCCGTGAGTGCCATTGATACCCTGAAGCAGCTCGTCTTTGGCGCTGCTGAAGCTGTTGCTGCTCCCGGTGCTGAGCCCGTTGTCCAGGCCCCCAAGGTCCAGACGACCACGACCGAAACCCGCTACATCACCCAGCCCTGCATCATGACCACGGGCGAGACCTTTGCCATCTGGCTGAACATCGTCTACCTCGCCCCTCTGACGTATCTTTTTGTGAGTTTCTTCATCGCTAGCTACGTCAAGCGCAGCAACGCCGCGGGCAAGGTTTCTCGCAAGGGTGCCGCCCCTGACGTCAACGCCAATGTTGCTCTCGCCGAGAAGGCCGGTTGGGATGCCGCCAAGGGCATTGAGAAGGAGATCTACCATGGCTCCAACATGGCCAACGGTTCTTCCGATGACTCCCCTGTGTCCTCGCCCACAAAGGCCCCCCGGAGAAAGGCCTAGGTGCGTGCGCGGAAGGGCGATTATGAGGCCGTATGAATTCGCAAACGAGTGATGAGGGTGGGTGGTTCGTCCCGAGCGTGGCCTCGATGGACTCTATGTCTTGCTACTCCGTTGACAGGATCAGGGAGGGGCGTGGGCAAACGAATGTGGGATAAAATTTAGAGGCCTAAGGACAAGGGAGGGGACAAGGTCAAAAGGCATTTCAGCGTATCCATTTCACTTGATTTCAGATTCAAATCTACTCGTTTCAGCTAAGGCATCTCTCCTTGAATTGTCCTAAACACACGAGATATGTGTTAACACAGAGTGGAAGTTTCGAGAGAAGGTCTCACAAGGGTGGGAACTCTGTATGGGCAGCTGTTGAGACAGGGCTCAGATGAGTGAAGGAATATGAGATGAAAGGAAGTTTGAGACATGGCAAGCTGAGAGCCAGAACGTGTGAATGAGGTGGTTCGCGCAGACTCTCTTTGTGTCTCCTAGTTCGAGGGTTAGATGCATGTGGAATGCGACAAGCTCCCTTACCTAGAAATTACGCGATAGTTGGCTAGGTTTAGAATAGACAATGTTAAAGTATCAAGAAGTCATGATTCTCGATTCCCACGCATTCCAGGACCTGGGCAAGTTGAAATAGATTCATCTTCGGACCCGAACCACCCAGTCAAGTCAAAGTCAGGGTCAAGTATTTCACAAAGACTCTACTAGGTAGGATATAGGCTTGAAAGACAGGAAACACGAATGGGATCCTATCAGTTGTGCTGTTTCCTCACATCCGATGGCCGGACGCTGTTGTCTGTGGTCAGATGAGTACCTATCGAGACCTCTTGAAGATATAAACTATAATAGGACCCTGATAATATCGTATGGTTCATGATAGCTCAAGTTGCGACCGTGTAAGCACAGAACCTTCGCTTGCTCGCACATGCCATTCATGAGAGAGATCCGTGAATCACCATGACACACAAATATTGGTTTGGAAAGTATTTCAAAGCTATCTACAATTGATTGACCTAGCCATCCATGATAGCATCGCGACGTCCGACGGGTAGATCCTTGTCGCTTCCCACCTCGGTCGCATCACCTGTGCGACACATGCGAAACCCGCCTCAACCGTATCTATATACCCGCTCTTCCCTCCTCCCGTCCCACGCATGTGATTTGCGCGGGGAGCATGCCGAAAACCTGGCATAAAACCATGTGAACCAGAAAACAAAAAACATTATCCGACGCAACCGGTAAACCATGTCCGCCTTGTCGAAAGGTGGTTGATAAACGGGCCCCGGTTGCCAAGAGGCTCGTGTTGCGGAAACCAAAGGCCGAAGAGCAACAGCAAGACCAAAAGTGATACCAGGGGTTTGAAAACAAGAAGCAGAAAATATCGCATAAGAGGGCAGGTTACGTGACCGTGCCTTTCCAAGACGCCTCGCTTTGACCAAAAAAAGGAGACTAAAAGCAAACTAGAAAGAAAAGGAGCAGGCCCAATTAAACAAAAAACCAAGGCACAAGAGAGAACGGCAGACGGGCCGTTTCCAGAGCCTGGGATGGGCTTGGTTGCGTATGCGGGGCGGCTAGGAGGTGGCCGTTGGGAGGGTAAGGAAGATGGGGTGATTGGCGGGATCGGGGTCAGAGCTGGGCCGCTCGTCGTGTGATTTCTATCAATCTATGGTCGTTCTGTCATGGCTTCGTGAAGCTGATGGGCTTCGGGTATCTCATGCTGCCACTTGGGCAGCGGTGGTGGTGTGGTGGATGCGACGATGGAAAAAGGGAATCGCGAGTTGTAGCTCGAGAGTAGAGAACCGGTCAAGAAGCGACGCGTCCAATATCAGACTGGAGCTTCCGGCGTGATATCGCCCCGTAGGAGCTACGAGGCAAGACACGTGCCAAGGCCGGGTTCGCTTAGAAGGTGCTCCAGTTCCAGTCCCGGGGAACACTGGCGGCGATTTCAGGGCCGTGGGGTAGCAAAGGACCGTCTCCCTTACCGCCAGCAGCGATGGGGGTCGAGGGAGTCGTGTGGGGGGCGTCGGAAGAGGCAGCACTGGAGGCGCGGCTGTTGTTGCGACTGTACCAGATCTTGAACTCCTCGAAGCAGTGGCCGCAGGTTCGGGACGGGGTGGCTCGAGGGTTGAACTTGGCGTCCTGGTCGAGGGGAACGACAAAGGTCGAATGAGGGTCGCAGAAGATGTTGCCGCATTTGCGGCAGTGATGCCGACGGGTGAAGTAGCTGAAGGTGCGCTTACAAGTCGGGTCATCGCAGACGGTGGACTCGACATCGGGCTGGAGGAATGAGGTGTTAGCCGTCTTGTGTGGAGACTGGGAGAATTGAGACAAGTTGGGGTTGCACTATCCGCACTACACGGAACGCCGACTTTTATTCTGAGACAGCGCCCGATGAAGAAAGGAGGTGTTGTGCGAGGGTGCCGGGCTGCGAAAGCAAGACAAGATATATATAAACTCACCTTCCAGTGCTCTCTCGTGGGGAGGTCTGTCACTTCCTGGAATAGATCCAGGTCAAAGTCGCCGTCGAGGCTGCTGCGAGTGCTGTCGCCAGTAGACACACGCGAAAGCCGGTTGCCAAAGACAGACATGCCAGGGAGATTCATGATGCTGCTGTTGTTGCGCCGCAATGTGATGTCGGGCTCGATATTGGAAGCAGAAAGGTTGTCGTCGGTGGACTTGGTCATCTTTGTCTTCTTGGACGGGAACATGTTGGGTCGCAAAGCGGCGGGCATATACATGGGACGCACTTGACGAGCATGGTAAGCCTTTGGCGATGCGGGACTGGAAGAGTTGGAGTCGGGGCTGGTAGATTCAGTGGTGCTGAGAGGCGAAATCTGAGGTCCGACGGGAATCTGGAAGGACTGGGCGCGTTGATGAGTGCGCTGCTGAGTGCGCTGTTGGGGGAAGAAGTGACGCGATTGCTGGTCGCCTGGGAGGGTGGGCATGATGAGGTCGGCGGCCATTTTGGCGGAGGAGAACGCGGTTGGTGAAGAAGAATTGTCGAGATATTGATGTCGCGTTGGTGGTTGAGGTAGGAAGAAGAGAGGCCCGTGGGTTGTGACGTTCACGTGTGGGCGGGCGGTTATCGCAGAGAGCTCGAAATGCTTTGATTGAATGCTGGCTTCTGAAACAACAAATGCGAGGCGGTACGAGGCTGATGAATGACGCTTGTTGATGAATATCCAACTCCGCGAAATCGTGGGAAGCGGATTTGCTGGATTGTTGGTTGTGGCTTGTGGTCGTTTATAGGTACGTGGTAGAAAAGAAGTCGAATAAGACGGTCGAAGGGGGGGTGAGTGGCGGATAGAAGGCGATAGATAAAGCCGGCGAGGAGTGTGAGTGTGGCTTTTTGTGCGTGTGAGAGGGTGCGTGCGGTCTGAAAGGTAAAAAGTAGGCAAGTGCGCGCGAAGGTATGTACCCTTTTTTTTTCAGTATGGAAATACTATTACAACTACCACCCAGGTAGAGAGAGTAGTCGGATGCGCAAGGTATATAGAGGATTTATTAGCCGTGTCCGTCCGTGGGAGAGTTTGAGCCAACCCAGTCCAAGGAGGGAGAGTCGATCGCGGAAGAGACGAGGGAACCTAGGAACTCGGGGGAGGGGGCGTGGTAGTGCGGGAGGAGGGGGGTGTATGTGGAGCCGCTTGTTCTGGCGGAAAACGGACAAAGGAGGGAGTAGTATTGCTGCGGATCATGATTGGCTGGAGGAGGGGTAATTATGGGCCTGTGTATTGATGGAGGGTGATGACCTCGGGGAGAGTGCAGAGGGTTGGTAGGTACGTATCTTTTTCTTTCCAAGTGGAACTGCCCCCCCGTCCGCACCACAGGCGGCGTGGAGATGTGACCCACTCCGGGCAGAACTGGGATTACCCATCTGGAGGGCGGTGGAGAAGCGCTAAGAAGAGCCTAGCATGGGCGCTACGATGGGGTAGGTAGGTACGTACTGGGTACGTGCTTTTCACCTTCTTGCTGTTCCTTTCCGCCTGTGCTTTTGGGGTCGTCTTGGCGGTCATGTTAGTTACCCTCCTCATTGATTCCAGCAGCTTTGGCCGAGGGCGCGTTAATGTCTCACAGCGAATACGGCCAACATCGGGGATGGGCATTTGCGCGCATTCAACCCAAGACAATGGTGGGAATTTCGGAAGTGTCGGTCATGAACCTGTGCCGTACCATGCACTCAAACCCTAGGTACAATGTGTGTGATGGGGGAGGGTTTCTCTTTTCAGTACCATGAGCCGAAGACGACAACCATCGGAACCAAACTTTTGGAGAGAGCATCAACATCCGCAAACGGATACCACTTCGACTACGGAGTACATGCCTACCTAGATGTGGGTTTGAGTTGTTTTTTTATCCCAGTGTCCTGGTTGGACCACTGCTTGTCGAGACGGGGGGGGAAAATACACCCCGGACTCCATGGGTCTCCTCTCTCTCGCTCACTCTCGAACTGGGGAATTTAGTCGAGAGGGATTGACCCAAACCGATGGGAGGTGCCGATCGAAGAGGAGAGATGACCATTCCCCTGCTTCTCTGGTCGGCGTTACATGCCTACGGAGTACGTTGGCGGGAAAGCAAGGATCAGGACTTTTCTGAATGCAACGCAGCCCAGAACCAGACCGGCAAAGCAAGCATATTTCGAGTCCCCAGTGGGAGGGGCGGAAATCGTGGGAAAAGACGGGCCAAATTTACTCAATGCCGATGCTGAGATGCCGGTTGCGACTCTGATGAGAGAAGAATGCGGGTGTTGTCGACCAAGTCCCAGACCAGGTGAGACCCGCGTTGAACTACCCTCCATGGCCGTTGTTATTTCTGGCAGCATTTACTTACGGTGTAAGTGACGCTTGGCCAAGGCTTCTCAACCTTCTTCAATGACCACGATCGTCCCGAGGTCTCAGAATCGGAGCCGTCTCGGCGAGTCAGACAGGGCTTCCCCTCGAGTCACGCAGATTTCGATGAGATCGTGTCTGCACACCACCCGAAGCACCGACAAGAATCAACAAGAAACAGCAACAGAGATCCGATAATGTGAGTGTGGCAGATAGAGCCCGCCAGCGGTCAGGGGTGTTGATGGGCTTCCCAAGACTTGAGGGCTGGCTAGTTCTTCATCTCTCGCTCCCACCGCCAAGGCCCCTCCGAGCCGGGGGGGATGACTATCCTGGAGAGACAATTGGCCCCCTCCCCCCCCCGCTGCTGCTGCTGCACCGTCGAGCGTTGGCAAGGGCCGGGGGGGCAGTTGGGCAAAGATGGAGGGGGGCAGTTTGATTGATTGGGCACTGGTCTCATCTGAAGCCCTCTCCCCTCCCCCCTGCTGTCCGACTCTCAGGACTCGGGACCGGCTTAGATGGAGTCGGGTTGGTGACTACGCGCGCTCCTCGCATTGTTGCCTTTTCGTCGTTGGTCGATGTTGGTGGCTTCTGCTTGCTTTGTTGAGCGTTCTGGACGACGTGATCCTCCCCCTTCCCCCCTGTGGTCCCTCCCCGGAGCCGAGGGTGCCCGCTGCAACGGTGTTCTCGAGACTAGATCTGGTGACAATCGGCCGGGCGCCGGAGGTACGTAAACCGGAGGGCGGCTATCCCGCTGCTAACTTACTGTGGAAGGGGGAGGGTTACTACAGCGGCTGGCTGCCTGCTAGACTCGAGATCTCGACTTTTTTGCGTTCCCACAACGAATATGCTCTTCATTTCGAAATGTCTACACTGGGTTATCTCAATGTGGCAACTGTTACGTACGAGCGGTTTGTGTGTCTGAGTCTGGATTGTTGTGGGTTGTGGGTGCCTAGCTGTGTGGGAAGGGAAGGATTTCGACCAAGAGCACATCGTCAACAAGTCATCACTCATAGCCTCGATGTGTTGTGCATGCATGCAGTATCACCAACGTATGCACACTCACAAGCAAGCACCAACTACCTACAAGCACAGCCAAGGCAGCGGAGAATAACGCCCTCCCATGCTCTTGACGACGGCATTCGGAGGTTGTCAGCCAGAGAGTCACATCTCCAATCCCATATCTCCCGAGGACATGCACCTTTCTGCCCCATTTCGCTGGCATCCCCCATGATCCCTTGCTACCCTGGATGTCCCTGTCGGCGTCGCCATTCACTCTATCTGTAACCATGGCTCTCAACGCTGAGTCGCTGGGTGTAAGCCAACACGTCCCATCTCACATGGTCTTCACAGCCGACCGCGTTCGCCGACACCGACACCGACACCTGTTGCAAGGGAGCATGAGTTCATGCCTGTCCTTTACGGGCCTGGTTCTTTTTTTCCTCCGATCCGATCGCGCAGTGATGCACTTCGCTTCGTCGCGATCTGGGTTTATCTGGGAGATATGGCATCATCATCGTCATCATGATCATGATCCATACATACTGACTCCCCAGACTCCCCAGAACACCCCCCTTTCATCACACATACCTAACACATGCAACAGAATCCGGAGAGAGGTGAGTACCGGCTATGCCCATCATCATCACCATCGTCATTATCATGACTGCGGCATGTATTGCCGACTAGTGTCGTCTATACAGTGTCATACACCGTACTACGTAGTGCACAACGACGCCGTCACTTACACGGCGCCATACCAAAAGCCAAACCCCGAAGCCTATCTTTCTTCCACAACCAGTAGAAAAGGTGCTTCATCGCCGTTCAACTCAAAAAAAACCCCAACCCTTGCCCGGCGTTTTCCTACGAAGCGGCCTCTTCTTCTCAACCACGCATTTTCTCCACTCACACCACCTCCACCTGTACACACGACCGAGATCCACTTAGCGATCATTAGAGGATCGCCGGAGCCTTTTTCTCAGTGGCAAGGGGGGAGGGGAGGGGAGGGGACAAGACCGAGAAGAAGAGAGAATGCTGGGGGCAGCAGCCGAGTTGCAAGGAGAAGGAGAAGGACAAAGAACAGGTGCCGAGGGGGGGCGGCGATGCTCCGGGTGTGGGTTCACCGGCCCGGGATCTCGAGGGCTGGGAACTTGAAAGATGATTCAGGGACGGAACGGGGGGCGTGGCCACCAGATGAATCCCCGGTCGATTTCTGTTTCTTCCAGAACGTCTTGGACTTTTTGCGGCGGGCGGATCCGTGGTTTTCATCGACAGCCCGACCGCGTTCCCCCGGTCTTGATCCGTTTAACGCCGCGTTACTGCAGGCCCCCCGTCTGGATCAACGGGTGGTCTCGTGACTGATTCACCAGCCTCACTCCTCACTTTAGTAGGTAAGGAAGCAAAGCCTGGCCCCAAATTCCTCGGCCGGAAAGGTAGCCGACGTTGAGGGAGTTTGGGCGGTAGGGATTCCGTTGAGTGCGAGGTTGTAGAGGAGGTCAAGACTGACAAGGCGGCGGGAGCCGTTCGCCACCTTGGCAATTTGTCCCAGATGTGCCTTTGGAGAGAGAGAAGAGAGTTGGAGCGAAGGAACTTGCTCCCGTAGCTTTCCCGCGTTCGGGTCAACTTCATCAACCCAACATTAAGTTACCGCCCAGCCGGCGTCTCTGCGGCACGTCGCGCTGCTGGAGTCAACAACACCCATCGTCGGAATCGTTCACATCATGATCATCGCCGCCATTACGCCGTACCAGCTCCGGCTTTAGCCTTACAAGGCAGGCCCGTGAAGCTTCTCGAACCCATGAGAGAAAACGGGGGTTTGTGGTCTGGTTCAACCCGCAGCCCGCCACCCCTCGGCTCGGGATATCTTCCTCTTGGGGACGGAAGCCATCATCATACTCGGTAGGTACGTAGCAAAACGGAACAGCCTCTCCTCCGACCGAGCGCGCACCGCCGACCTTCCCTTGGCCCCCCTCCTTGGCACTGCGACCCCGTGGCGGCGTCCCTTAGCGTAGACGCGACTCGCCACAGCCACGTTTTCCCCATCTCCGTGAGAGTCGAGGTCGTGGCGTCGCCGAAGCCGTTTCCGTGGGGAGGAGTGGACATGACACCAAAATAGCAGGGGGGGGGGGCGTGTTCTCAAATATTAGCCATCCAATAGCCGTCGGCTCCAACCCTCCAGAAACCGTCACCGACTCTTTGATGGCTTTTGTTTTTGCTCCAGAAGGAGCGAGGCTCCGTGAAAAGCAGGCGATCCCGTTGGGGGAGGGCTTGGGGATCTACGACGTCTGGGGACTAAATCGGCCGTCGTTCGAGATTATGGGATCGGCGTGCCGTTACATGGTTGACGGGGGAGGGAAGGGGGGGGAACACGAGAGCTCGCATCTCGCATCGTCGATTTGAAGATCCAGGGTCCAGCCCCCAGACGCGATGACCTAGAGGGAAGCTATCCCAACCCCAAGTACGTAAGCTCTTTGCTCCTGGCACGACCTGAAATCGATTCTAGCTCTTTGACAAGTGATTTCCGAGTGCCAATAGAGCCGAAGACATGACAAGCCGAGAGGTGAAAGGTGAGAGGTCAGATTTCCAGCTGCGCAATTGCGGAGGCGGATGCCCGCTTTCCAAGGGGTCGTCTCCGGTAGCATTACCAAGGCAATTCGATAGTATGTCGTACAGCCTACGAAGTAGGTACTTCGTACGAAGTGGGAAATGGGATAAACGTTGGAATGCTGTGCATCAGGCAGGTAATTTCGACGCAGGCAATCATGTCGCCTACAGGCGAGAGGAGAGAAAAGCAAAACGAGGCCACCGAGTCCGTCCAATGCCTACTCGCGTTTACACCGCTCAGCTGTCTCGCTCGATGCCGACTACACCCGCCTCGTCAGCAGACGATGTCCTTCTGATGTTCTCGTGTGGTGTATTACCTACCGAGTATGCCTTGACAACAGCAACAGCAACCATAGCCGCCACGAGGTGGTCCATTCAGATGAACAAGACCACCACCGCGTGCCCCTTGCTGAGACCGACAGCACGGGACGGCTCAGGGTCCGAACAACGACCTGAGACCTGTCACGGGATCCTCTTTTCTCTCTCACTCCGACTTTCTCTTCCTTCGGCGCGCTCTCGAATGACCTCTCAGCTACGTTCGTAACTAGCTTATACAACAGTCATAATATCGAATCCAAGTCTCACGACTGGCCCGAACACGCGACACGACAGGACAAAACCCCCTAAACCCTGGGGTCCCATCTCCAATGAGGGCTCCATTTCTCTGGGGGAGGGAGAAAAGACGAGATGGATCGTCCATCCATCGTCTTGGCCTGTTTCCGTTCATTCAGCTGGCTCCATTCTTCACCTGGCCTTCGTCTCCAGTGACTCCAGTGAGGCAAAAAACAGGCCCCCAGGATCCATGCTCATCGTCCTCGAGTTCAGTCGAGTTCTTGTTTGAACAGATGGAACTCTCCGCCCTGAAGAATGCGCTTTACCATTCTGGGAAGTCCCACATCGATTTCGCATGCACTTCTGCGGTTCCCTTATCGCCTCTCAACGATTGGTCGACGTTCTTGACGGTTCTAGCCAAAATGACAACTTGCCTGCTTTTCTGTCTTTCTGCCTAAGGCATTCAATGGGGCTCCATGCATCCAAGCCCTCCCGCATCGAAATGTGGATGATTGATCTTCCCAAGGCAACTTTCGGGTTGGTCGCCACAGGATGAACCTGCAGAAAACACCTCCATTCTTTCAATTGTTTAATTTACTTGTACGGGAATTGATTCGCACTTTTCACTGGAAGATTAGAGACATCGACATGGATCGTCCCTCCACAGTCCTCCACATTCCTCCACCGCTTCTTTGTCCTCAGGCCCTGGTACTTTGCGCTTCGTAGTTTGCGTATTCGGTACTGCGTCCTGCCTGCTTAAGTTACATACATCCATACATACATACATACATACATACATACATACATACATACATACATACATACATACATACATACATATATACATACATACATACATACATACATACATACATACATACATACATACATACA